>JAMPIV010004895.1:0-137064 GCA_024509875.1 Oreohelix idahoensis
GCGATCGCATCTTTGATGATTACACCGTCAGACGAGTTCTCATGATGAATTCGACTGTTCTTTAACTCCTCTATAGCTCCATAATTGTTTTTTTTGAGTTTAGTGTTTTGAGTCCCCATTGCGGCCAGGTATATCTGTCTTATACTGTGTCATACAGAGGACAGTCCGAGTATGAACATTGCTCAGCAGTTTGTTTCGGTTTAATCCCCATGTGCACAGTGGTGAAGAAGAACTAATCGTAGCCTTGTGAATGTGTTTATTTCAGTGTTGTTATGCCCTGGTCGCGGAGTCGAAAAATAGTTATCTGTCCCTTGCCGGTCGAGAGTTGTGATAGTCGTCCCTTTGGGTTGGTTCTGTTCTCTTCTGATAGTCTGGATAGATATTAAACTCTCTTTTTATTCTCAAAGTATGTTGAACTTCCATTATCTTCTTGTTAACATTCACCTCCCTTTTTTGCAAGTTTATCTGCCTTTTCATTTCCTGGTACACCACATATGAGTTGGTACAACTACTGAAGTATTGGTTCTCTATATGGCATCTACCATGTTTAGTTCAAATTTCCTCATATGAGGGAGATTACCACCTATTAGATGAGCTAGCAGGGACAGACAGTGGCAATCTGTGTGTATGACTACCTGGTGGCAGTCAGAGTTGGTGTTATAAATCGTAGTTGCAGCTTGTGCTCTAGTGCTTTTAACCTCAGCTGTAAATTGGTATGGAACAGAATTCTGACCATTGTGAATGTGCCTAGTCTCATAGTGGTTGTCAGTATATGAGATAAAGTTTACGGCACCTCCATTCCAAAACAGCCCTTAGATGCTGATTCGCAATCTGTATCAGGCAATGTATCCATGATTGTGATCGGGATAGCTTTTCTTGGATCATACTCAATGTAGCAGTCGTTTTTTTTGCAGATCATTATACTCACATCCATCTTGTGGAGTCCACTGAATAGATGTTATTAATTTGGAGGGCAACTGCTGGCCTAGCTCCCATGGTTTACAGGGTTAATAGGGTGGGCTTTCAGTGGCTGTTTGACCTTCATGGGATAGGTCTTCCTGATGCTGTCCCCTTATAAGTCTTTTCCCCCGATGCACAAAGCTGCTACGCTTTTGGGACGTCCCAATGCCCGATCATGCTAGTCCCGATGCCTTTCATTGGTTGCATGGGCTTACTGGTTATACTTTTCCATCTGGATAATGGTTTTGGGGGCTATTCTATGGGGACAATGTCTGTAAACCAGCAACTTTCTGCATCTCTGTTATTTGGAGGTATTTTTCATGGCCTCCTGTATTTGATCCTGAGAGCTTGAATTGTGTACCTAGTTCCAAAGACTGCAGATGTGAGTTAGCAGCTGATGACCATGCTGCTGAGCTAAACTCTAAGTGGTGGTCTTATTTACTCCATTTATAAATCTTCTTCAGAGTTCGTTTCATATTGCTCCCCAGTGGGTACCTGATATTTTTCTGAGTATGCATAGTCCGTCTCGGTGCCTTTTCCTTATGCATTTTCCTATACTGCTTATGTCCATTGTTAGCCTTTGGTCAAATGTCACCCCATGATAGGTGTGGGTCAGCTTTCTTCCTTGATACAACGGTTTATGTCATCTAGGTGGAGGTTTGTTAGCTGATTTGTCCTTGGGGGCCGAGGGGAGAACACGTGTTATGTGGAGGTTTTGTCTGTGTTTATTGTGATAAGCCATTTCTCTGCCCATGACACTAGCATGTCTGCTGCCCGCTGCATTCTATAATTTGCTGTGGTGACATTTTCATCAGCGCACCAGAGTACTAGGTCATCTGCATATAAGGCAGCTTTAACTCCTGCAGGGAGATCTTTCACCAGGTCATTGATGTAAACAAGGAAGAGTGTTGGGGAAATTACTCCTCCTTGAGGTACCCCCTGATGGAGCAACACTTTTCTGCTCTGCAGACCGTCAAGAGTGACTCTAGTTCTCCTGTTAATGCAAGTATGGACTGGATCCATTTGAGCATGTGTTGCCTTGGATTCCAACTTCTCCTATGTTTTGCCTAATTAGGCCATCTTTCAATCACCTTGTTAAAGGCCTGCTTGAAGGTCGACCCAGATCGTTTAGGACCTTTTTCTTCTCCCTGGATGGCATCTCTTCTTATTGCTTGGAAGACATCGTAAGTAACTCTGTCTGTCCCATGGTTGCCAGAATTTCTTTTCTTATCTCTCTCTGATGATCTATGTTAATGGGTAAGTTGCTTTCTGAACTGTATCTTCTAGCAAACAAGTCTGCAGCTTGTTTTCCTCTGAAAAGTTTGCCACCTTCATCCAACGTGATAGTCTGCCTAGGTGAGGAACGCTCTTCATTTAGAGACTTGACTAATCTCCAAAGTTTCCTGCCGTCTTTCTCAAGGTTCAGCGATGCCGTTTTAGTTCTCCAGCTTTTCCGTTTTTCTTCTAGCTTTGTTCTCTGAAACTCTGCTACAGCCTTTTTCCATTTGTTGTGAGTTTCAAGTGAAGGCTGAGACTCTGCGTCCTTTCTAGCCCTGTCCACAGCTTCCTGACGTTCTTGGAGTGTGCTGGACCAGTATGGTATGTAGTTACGCCGGCATCCTTTGGGAATGGTTTCTTTTGCAGCTTGTAGTATGCATCTGTTGAAGTCTTTTACCACTTCGTTAATGTCTCTGTTCTGTACCTTGAGGGTAGACAGCAGCGTGTTCACCTGATGCCTGAATAAACCCCAGTTGGCTTTTTTGTAGTTCCATCTTGTAATGGCTGGGCCTGTACTGAGAGTTGCACTCTGGACAGTAAGAAAGATTGGGCGATGGTCGCTTCCCCCTAGTTGGTCTCCTACTTCTCTACTAATAGATCCAGCTATATCTGGTGTGGAGAAGGCAAGATCTGGTGCTGAAGTTGTGTGCCATCCTCTGGAGTAGAAGGTAGGAGTATCTGTGGCATTATTGACTAGGATTAGGGAGTGATCATCTTGCCAAGTTTCAACCTCTTCACCTCTGTGATCCAGATGGTTATAGCCCCAGCTCTGGGAGTGGCTATTAAAGTCTCCAACTGCTGTAAAGTTGGTGGCTGGTACCTGTATAGAGCTGAGACTAAGGGGTTTGTTGTTCGGACAGTAATAGTTCAGGAGTTCTATTTCCATCTTGTCTACCTTTATCTGCAACAGCTGATATTCTGCTCCATCCATGAAGGTTTTCCTTTCGTGTGCAGGAATGTTATTCCTTACAAGAGTAAGTACTCCTCCTTTTCGTCTATCTTTTCTGTCGGATCTGAAGCATTGATATCCCCTTATTTTAAAGGTTTGATCTGCTTTCAAGTGAGTCTCTTGGATACAGCAAACACTGACTTGCTTCTCATACAAGATGTTTTCCAGCTCTGTCTTTTTGCTGTATCCAGCCTGCTTGCTGTTCACTCCCTCTGCATTCCAGTGCATCATGACAAGTGGCACTCTGGGTTTCTCTTTTTCTGTTTTGTTTTGGTCAGTAGTTCTCCTCCGCCGTCTGCTGACTCCACAAGACGGTCTAGAGGGTCCTCCAGTAGCTGAGGGTGGGCTCTGTCGAGGCTCAGAGCCCGGCACTGCACCTGCCTGGTGGAGCTCCACAGGGCGAGCACCAGTACGAGATTTATTTGACGGTGTACTCTCCATAGAAAAAAAAGCGAGTTGCGTGATACTGTGGTTTCCGGTGCGCCTTCTGGCCCAGTATCTATGACTTTAGCACCTGTTCAACGGGAGAGTGGGCTCATCCCTAATCTGTTTATGTTCCCAGTAGTAGACTATTCGCAAGCAGCCTGGGGGTGTCACTGCTCTGCGCGGACCTTGTTTACCGAGGCGGCGTCCGAGCTCGTATGGTGAAAATATGGTTGCGTTATCTTCAAAATAGCCCTGTCTTTCCCATGGCTTTTCTGCCATCCTGCAACTTTGAGTTAGGGAGTTCTGAGCTCCAGTCTCTTTCCCAGGCATTTTATCCTGGCCTGGCACGCATACAGAGGACCCCACTTCTGGTTCTAAGTTAGCAGTTGGGGATAGGTGGGGTAGCACACTGTGCATTCCCCGTCATCCAGGGGGCTCTCCAACTATGCAGAGCTTGCACAATGCTGTGCTCTGGTTCTGGGCTCTCCCAAGGAATCCTCACGTCCTGCACAGAGCCACTTCCAGATACCCACCACCTGCCAACCCTCCATTGTAGAAATCTCCTGCATGCGGCCATTCAGTCAAGAGCCAGTATTAAGTCTGGTGCCCAAGTGATCCCCCCAAGCTCAGTGTGCAATGCTGGGTTCTCATCATGCTGCAACACAGGGGGATTGTGATGCTCAGCCATCTCTCTCAACTCTGCACCGATAAGTGACATCGGGGACTTAACTGTGCCTCAGTACTGGGAGGCCCCGTTTCCGGGTACACCACACACAGCCAATTGAGGCAACGGTCGCCGTGGGCGTGTCTTCAGTGGGGAAGTTGTGGAGTCTTCCTGTCCATGTTCTTGCACATCCTAACACTGCCCGCAAGACATCGGAGGTTTGGAGAGTGGCCTTCTCTGCTTTTTTGAGCCGGGGTGGGCTCCCCGGGCAAGTCTCGATGGGGATCGGGACGTGTCCACGCGCCAGTGGGCCCAGCATCGGCCGCATCTGATGGAGGACTTGCTCTGCCAGGTTTGAGTTAGTAAATTCCAACTTTGTCATCTTCATGGCATTGTGATGCTGGGGTGCCTGTGGATTTCCTACCGCCCCGAGTAGAAGCCAGAAGTGTACTGTGCCAGCTCTGGGGGAGATAATGGGGGTGTTTCTGCGTCTCCTTGTGATACGTAGCCAAGGTAGGGCTCACAGTGCTCTTTCCCCGCCACCAAATTGCCTGCTGGTTACGCCGAGTTCTCCAAGGCTCTAGGCATGTGACCAAGAGTTGAAGGCAATAGGATCGTCACGTCCTGAGTCTCTGTGCCTGTACGATGGGTTCCGATCTTCAGGGAGCAGTCCACACTCGTTCCCACTCCCAAGACTTGTTCAGTATCCATCTGGCTCCTTCCCACCCACAGAGGGCGTGTACGGTGTAGTGCACCGGTTTTATTATCGAGGTTTGCTCCTCTAGATCCGTTGTGTTTAGCCTGAGGATTCGCACCCTCAGTTACCAGGACTACCTCGAGGAGGGTGTGGCTCTTCACCACGCACAACGATCTTGGGGTATGAGAGGTTTTGCTAGGCCAAGAGACTAACACCGCAATGGTCGCTCCTTTCATGAACAAGAATTCACTAGGCCTAGGGTGAAGCAAGGGGATAAGAATAATAATAACTGAACATACAAAATACCCAGATTTTGCATTCAATTTTATCAGCCCGCTGTGGCCAAATATATACAAATAGCATATTTTTCCGACTTCTGACAATTGTGTTTCAAAGTGGATTTATCCAGGGGAATACATTGTTTCATAATCGGCACTCAACCCCAGAGAGAAACACCGATGGGATATACCCTCATCAGCATTTTTTTTTATTAATAGTTTACCAACCAGATGTTTCCTTTAACTATTGGAAGTACTGTCTACTGTCTACACTAGATCGTGGTTTATATTTTGCTACATGAACTATCTGATGTGACATTATCATATCCAATATGCACTACCAAAGTAGGCGTTCCCCATTAGGAAAATTAATTATTCGTGGAGGAACTGGGGCTCACTTCGGAGAAGCAAAACACTGGATTATGATTCATGTACATTGATGTTTACGTTCAAGAGGTTATTAACCAAGTATTAGGTAAGGTGTGATTGATGTGGCCACGAATGACAGATGTGAGAGGAAATATGCTCTAGTTACGGAAACTCTACCATCCTTTATTTTCTTTACAATTACTGTTATTTTTCAGGATAGCTTAACTAGGAACTTTGTTCTTTGCTTTATTGTCTATCCTTTTTTTTTCCTTACCTATACCCTAGTGTTAATCTTTGACTTTTTGGGTTATTTACCTCTTGCGGGATCTTTTCTCAACAGAGGGGAAGGCACTTATGGGGTTATTTTCATAATTCTGTAACCTATGATTTTATTGATATATATGTTTGATGTTGTGAAGAGTTTAAATGATAATAAACTAAACAAAAACTTAATTAATTGTGTTGGTCAGCCCAGCCCATACCCAATCTCCATTTACCATAGTTTTCACGTTTGTGCGTCTTGTTGTCACATAACTGTGTGCATGTGTGTGAATGGTTTAACGTATATGTTACATGTATGGAGAGTAGAATTGTCTGCTAACAAAGTACAGTCGTAAAGATAGGCTGGACTAGAGTATCTTCTCAATCCAGTGACAGTTTCTACCCTTAAATTATTCACTCGTGAAATCTATTTCGCATACCTTATTTCTCACTTCATTCATAACCCTCCACTCCCAAAGGAGCATAGGCCTTCAACAAACACATGCCAAGTCCTCCAGTCACGTGCCATCATCTCAAGTTCTTTCCATGTTCTCCTCATCATTTTCACCTCTGTTTCCAACTCTCTTCTCCATGTACTTCTTGGTCTTCCTCTGCCTCTCTTGCCCTGGGGGTTCCAGAACAAGGACTGCCTTGTAATGCTATCAACAGGTTTCCTCAGTGTGTGTCCTATCCATCGCCATCGTCTTCTTCTCATTTCTTGTTCCACTGGCACTTGTCTAGTTCTTGTCATCAGTTCCACGTTGGTAACCTTGTCATACCATTTTAATCCCTCTATTCTACGCAAGCACCCATTTATGAAAGTCTGTACTGTAGCTTTTTGGTTGTTGTCTTTGTTGTTCTCCATGTCTCTGAGCCATACAATAGGACTGACTTCACATTTGAGTTGAAGATTCTTATTTTCGTGTTGGATCCTATTTCTCTTGATCTCCATATATTTCCCAATGCAATGAAAGCTCCTCTTGCCTTTTGTATTCTTATTTTGATATCGCTGTCTGTCCCTCCAACTTTGTCTATATTACTGCCAAGATATGTGTATGATTCTACATCTTGTATTGGTGTTTCTTCAAGTTCAACCCTGTTATCATTACCTGCATTTATTCGCATTATTTTTGTCTTTTCCCTGTGTATTTTCAGACCCAATTGCTGTGACCTCTCATCGAGTGTTTTCAATTTGTCCTGCATCTGATTACGGCTATGGGACAGAAGAGCCAAGTCATCAGCAAAATCCAGATCATCCAACTGCTTAGTCAGAGTCCACTGGATTCCATTTCTGTTGTGTGTTGCCGATGATCTCATAACCCAATCTATTGCCAGCAAGAAAAGAAATGGAGACAAGAGGCATCCCTGTCGCACTCCTGTTCTTATCCCAAACGGTTCTGTAAGCTGTCCTTCGTGAAGAACTCTGCATGTCATGTCTTCATATGTTTTCTTTATTAAATTAATGATCTTCAGGGGAACTCCATAATGCCTCAACAATTTCCAAAGTGATTCTCTGTCTACACTGTCAAATGCCTTTTCGTAGTCCACAAATCCGATGTATAGTGAATTCCATTCCAGACTTTGTTCAACTATTATTCTCAAAGTGGCTATCTGGTCTGTACATGATCTGTTTTGTCGAAAACCTGCTTGTTCATCTCTCAGTTTCTTGTCTATGGACTCTTTTAATCTCTCAAGGATAATCCTGTTTAATACTTTTCCTGGCACTGAAAGTAACATTATTCCTCTATAATTTGTGCACTCTTGTAAATTTCCCTTCTTAGGCAACTTAACCAGATATCCTTCCTTCCATTCTGCTGGTATCTCTTCCTTTTCCCAGACTTTACCAAGTAACTTATATAACATCTCTGTAGCCGTGTCGATATCTGCTTTGATGGCCTCTGCTGGAATGCCATCAGGTCCAGACGCTTTTCCATCTCTTAGAAGCTTTATGGCTTTCTTTATTTCTTCCTTCGTTGGTCTTTCACCGTTAATTTGTAGCTCTTCTTCTGCTGACCACCACCAACAGTAACACCTGATTTTAATAATGAAACACCCACAACCACCTTGCCAATAACTAAATGCCTCTAAAACTAAAGCTATGAACTTTTCTAACGAGACCTTTGATATCATCTTGAACGGGGAAAAACTACAGAAAGTTGAAAGTTTCAATTATTTAGGCAGTAAAATGACTCAGGATGGTGACACAACAAGAGAAATCCATACTAGAATTGCTTTGGCAGCTAGCGCCTTCAATAGATTATCTAACATTTGGAAATTACGATCATTGAATATACATACCAAGCTTCGTCTGTTTAATTCAAATGTTATCTCAGTGTTAACATACGGCTGTGATGAGTTGGAAAATAACAAAATCATTGGAGAACAAGCTGAATACATTCGAGAACAAATGTATTAGAAAACTCATGAACATCAGTTGGAAAGAATTCAAGACTAATCGACAAATAAGAGAAGACTCTAGGCAGAAATATGTCTCCGACTATATAAGGAAAAGACGATGGTCTTATATCGGTCATGTCCTACGAATGCAAAACAACAGAATACCACTACAGGCGCTCACTTGGGTTCCTGAGGGTAAGAGGAAAAAAGGAAGACCAAAAGAAACACTCAGAAGAACAATAATAAGAGAAGGAAGAACGTTGGGCCTAAATAATGTGCAAGAGCTAAGAGGAGTGGCGTCACAACGAACAACCTGGAGAGCACTGGTTTCTGCCTTATGCGCCGTGTTTGGTGCTTAAAGAATTTATTATTATTATTTATTCTTCTGCTGGCTGGATGTCCGTTGGGTTTTGTGGAGCTGGTCTATTGAGAAGGTCCCCAAAATATTCTGTCCACCTCTTCATTTGCTCTTGTATATTGCTGAGCAGTTTCCCATTCTTGTCTTTTATGAGGCAACTTGTTTGCTTGTATTTCCCTGTTAGCTTCTTTGTGCTGCTATACAGTTCTCTCATATTTCCTTTGGCTGCAGCATCTTCTGCCTCTCTTGCCAACTCCTCAATATACTTCCTCTTGTCTCTTTTGATACTTCTTTTTACTTCTTTGTTTGCTTCTGTGTACACTTCTTGAGCCTTGGCTTTGGAACTTCTGGTTTTGCTTGTGTTTAACTCTGCTTTCTTGTTTTTTTCTGTCTTTTATCTTATTGATGGTTTCTGTTGTTATCCATGCTTTTTGTTGTCTTTCCCTTTTCCCCAGTATTTCTTCACGTCTCCTTCCATACAGTTTTGACCTGCTGCCAATAGTCTTCTGTATTCTCTACATCTTCCAGCTGTTGGAGCACTTGGAATTTGTTGGATACTGTGACTGCAAATTTCTCTTGTTTCTTAGCTGTCCTACATTATACTGTTGTCTATAATTTTGCATTGTTGCATATCTCTTGAGTTTCATTTTTACTTTGGCTATCAGAAGATGGTGATCTGATGCCACATCTGCTCCTCTATATACCTTTACATCCTGCAATGATGATCTAAACTTCTTGTTTATGCATATATGATCAATCTGATTTTCTGTTCTATGGTCTGGTGATATCCATGTTGCCTTGTGTATTCTCTTATGTGGAAACATGCTTCCTCCTATAGCCAGTTGATTTGAAGCACAGAAGTTTGCGAATAGTTCTCCATTTTCATTCATTACTCCTAGCCCATGTTTTCCCATGACTTCTTCAAATCCGGTGTTGACTGTACCTATCTTTGCATTCATGTCACCCATCAAAATTGTGATGTCTCTTCTTTTTACTTTATCCATAATTTCCTGTAGTTTAGTATAAAATGCTTCTTTCACAGACTCTTCTTTGTCATTAGTTGGTGCATAACATTGGATGACATTTACATGAATTTTCTTTTTAGCTGTTTTGAAAGTAGCCGTTATTATTCTGGGTCCAACAGCTTCCCATTCAATGAGTGCTTTCTGTGCTTCTTTAGATAACATAAGAGCTACCCCTTCACTGTGGTGTGAACTTTCGTCTTCATGTCCTGAGGACAGCACCAATTCACCTGTGATGAGTTTCTTCCTGTCTACCCCCTTCCACTTTGTTTCACACATTCCCAGAACCTCGATTTTGTATTCCCTCATTTCTGCTGCTACTTGCGCCACTTTCCCTTGTTCGTTTAATGTCCGAACATTCCAGGTGCCAAATCTGGAAGTTCTCCTAGAAGAAAGAAGGTTAGTCAGCAACACAGACTCCTTTCGGCTATTTCTCACTTATTTACCACTTTTTCTGTTCTATTCAGACGGGACCAAATCTATCTCTAATACCTATCTAAATTTACAACAGGCGGTGACCCAAAATTTGTTGGGAAACACCGATTTACATTTAAAAAAAAAAATAATAAAGTTTTGCCTTGTTTTGGTGAGGCGCGTCCCATTCAACCTAGTCGGTTATATTAGGGCGCATGTCCAAACATAAAAGACCCTTAGGTCTGGAGTTATCATGAAACAAATGCCAGAACGAGGACCAATGACTGCTGCTTGACTATTAAGTTTCAGTACGGTATTTGTTTGATGTTTTCCCTGAAACAAAATAAAAATAAAACCTAAAATGGCCAATAAACGAATGTTACAACAGACAACAAAATTTGCTGCCCGCCATAAAGTCCTGTGTTAGACAGGCCAGACCTCATGCTGAGTTGTAAAGCTTAAAGTGATATAACACTTTACATAATAAAATCACATTCGACGTTTGTTTGACATTAACTAGTTGGATATTCGTGAAGAAATAAGTTTAAAAATAGGAAGGGACTTTCAAATTACCCCGTACATAAAACAACTTTCAAGATTATTGGTGGAATTACTTCCTATCAGAAACAGGTTTAGACTGTAAAAGGGGTAAAAAGGTAAAGGATACCGAAACAAGCCCACTGAGGCACATTGGGAATATGGTGTTAGACCGATAGTTTCTTGACCATCGGTACACTAGGGGTGATGTGGTCAGCATCACGCCAGCTGCCTTAACCTTCCCAGATCTGCACAGTAAGCTTTTGACATTCTTTAGTCTCTCCATGACCACCTTAGCCACAGGGTCATGATTGTCAGGAGCCTTTTAACTGGCATTTCTACTTTTTCTTTGACATTTAAAAAGCTTGAACTCATTTACTACCTGCTTAACAAAAGTGCTTAGGAAAAGAGGATGACATAGGCAATCAGGTACACAGGGGTAGAGGACACCTTGTAGATGCAGAAGATCACAACACATCAGGCCAAAATTAATGTGCTGGATCAGAAACCAGTATTGTAAACACTCTTAATATTTCTAATATTAAGCAGACTAAGAAATAAAGAAGACATTATATTCTCTGTAACCCCGCATACTCTTTCCTCAGGAAAGAACAAGCAGGATTTAGAAAGAACAGAAGATGTGTAGATCATATATTTACTCTCAGGAACATTATAGAGCAGTACTCAGAATGGCAAAGACAGCTGTACATTTATTTCGTTGATTTTGAAAAGGCTTTTGACAGTATACATAGGGACAGTTTGTGGAAAATACTGAGGGCTTATGGAATTCCAAGCTGCATAGTGTCAATCATAAAAAGCCTCAATGCCAACTTTACGTGTAGCGTTGGGCAGAGCAACCTAACTTTTGAGGTGAAGACAGGAGTACGACAGGGATGCCCCTTATCAACCACTCTATTTATAACAGTCATAGACTGGGTGATGCGCCAGACAACAGAGGGCAGTCCAAGAGGAATAAGATGGACTACATTGGAAGATCTGGAATATGCAGATGACAGTGCACTACTAGCACATTCACATCAACATATCCAGGAAAAAACGGATAGATTTAATAAGTATAGCCAGCAGGTGGGCTTGAACATCAATCTAAAGAAGTCAGAGGTCATGACGCTCAATGTGAGCAACCCTGAGCCCATATCAGTAAGGAATCAGCAACTGGAACAGACAGACACTTTCACATACCTAGGATGCATAGTAACACCAGACGGCGGAGCAAGCAAAGACATCAACAACAGAATGAACAAAGCAAGAACAGCCTTTTTTAGTCTAAACAACATCTGGAAGTCCTCTCAGTACAACACAAAATTAAGATTATATCAGAGCTGTGTGCTTTCTGTGCTTCTCTATGGTGCGGAACGCTGGAGATTTACAGAGAAGGAAATGTCGAAATTGTCCTCATTTCACACAACATGCCTAAGAAAAATTCACCGAATCTTTTGGCCGAATACCATCAACAACCAAGATCTGCTCACTCAGAGCAAGCAAGAGGACATGCACACCATTATAGCTGGCAGACGCTGGAGCTGGGTTGGCCATGTCCTCAGCAGAGACCCCGATGCCATCACAAGAACAGCTATGCTATGGACCCCTGAAGGAAAACGAAAGAGAGGCCACCCAAAAACAACTTGGCGGAGGACTGTGGAGGCCGAGATGCAGGGAATGAACCAGAGTTGGGGAACTGTATGAAGGATGGCCGCCGACCGAGCAAAGTGGAATCAATTTGTTGTTGCCCTACAAGACACCACCAAGCGTGATGGCCACTGACTGCTTTGACGGTCGGCGGCTAAGGATCAAAGAAGAAGAACCCCGCATAGTTTACGGGGATCTCCAAAGAGAGAAAAACAAAAATATGACTATAGCTCCCTCAGGCATGTCGTATAAGAACACTAATGTTTGGTTGTACATGGGACTGGCAACTTCATCATGTCAAACAAATTGCCTCATAAACCACTGCTGCAAGGTCATGTAACTGCTTCGTGCAAACATTCTGTAGGACCAGCTCCAAGCTCCATAAAGAAAAATGATGATGATGTTGTGTGTTATAAAGATAAGTAAGCTCTAATCTGGTTTTGCTGGACTGCTGCTCAAATGGCGTCCACCTCGAATTCTAAATGTACCGGGTTCGATTCCCTGTAGAGTGAATATAATTGATGGAAATTTTTTTCAGAATCAGTGGTCCTAATGATCTCTTACTCCCCCCTGGTCTCCTGGGTAGTGAGATAGGATGCCTAGCCTTCTTGGATAAGGGCGAAAAAAATAAGAGGTCCCTTGTGTAAGTTGTGACGTTAACAATCCCACGGCAGTTAGAAATCGTAAGGAGTAGATCTATCAGGCCGCTGCCCTGGCAAAATAAAAAAATTAGAAACCTACTCACCACAAAAATATTTATAGAATGTGTGATTCCTATATACACACATTGGGATTCTCGCTGGTGATACGGAGATCGTGCACTGTGCTGAAATCTTCCTTGTGTGATCTAAGGGAGGAGATCAGACTGATGGCGTTGCCCATGTGCAATAAAGATAGTCCTTAAAACCAAGTAAAGATGATGCTGAAATAAATCATTTATGGAAATCATGACACTAGACTGATCACCGTTTTTGCTCCCTAGGCAAAATGATGTCAATATGCTGTTTTTTGAGGACACTTCTTCATGACGGAGCAAGCCTAAGCCTATCTTTAGATTTCCATTCAAATAAATAATATGTGGAAGTTGCTTCCTACCCATATTTGCACAACAGGAATATTAGCTAGAATAACTTAACTGCCGACAAAAGGTAGCCATTTTTAGCGTTTGTTTCAACATGGGGGTGCTATCCTACTCAAGATTCACGTTCATGACTAGCCACTGTATATTTCATGAGTACACATTGTTAGGTTCAAGCATTTTTGATGACTTTGGGGCAGTAATTAAAAGCTACCACGCAGGCATTGTCTGGTTGTGTCCTAGTATTTTTTATGTCACTCAGCGTCAACGGCAAGAGAATATTAGAAGTCGTGATGACTGGCCAGTTTAAACTAATGGTCAATGTTTTTACTGGTTTTTCTGTCTTGTTTTATCCATGATAACTGTCAGCCCTTGTAATACTCTCCAGCATAATGAAAGGAGCCGCATGCCTTGGGCCCAATACTTAAGTGTAAAGAATAGGGAAGCTGCATTCTACCAAGCAAATTGCAATGATGGAGTACTGTAAGGGCTAGTCACCTCAACCCATAAAACAAACTGGTGCAAGCTGACGAAATTCTCTGCCCCAGGCTTCTAGTGGTGGCCCACAGACTCCTTAAGGGGATTTTTTAAAAAAATGAAAAGAAATTTCTACATGATGAAACCATTTTCTGTAATTCATTTTTTTTTCTACAGTAACCCTTGATTTATTACCCTGTAATTTCCACATTTAATCGGAACAGCACAAATAATGCTAACATATACCATAACTACTGCTTACATACAAGCCACATATTCTGTACACACAGCACACCAATACTGCATTAATAAAAAAAAACAACAACCGCAGACAATACTCAAAAAGATATCAATCAGTCTATAATACATGAAATATTGTGTGAGATAATTTTACAGATAACATTTTGACATGGAACTACAAACTATAGGAACAAACATCAAGCCACAGGCAGACTGATCCATCTGGGCCCCCAGGAAATAAGGGGTTGTTTACCTGACAAGCTAGATAGAGGTTGGGCCCCCATACTGCTGCGGGCCCTCAGGCACTGCCCAATTGCTCAACCGCTCAGTCCGCCCATGGATCAAGCTGTATATATGCCAAAACAGCCAGAAAAAGCTGTCCACTCAATTCCCTCATAATGCAAGTGATACATTTTCAGTGTCCTTGAGGTCACCTAACATACATCCCTATCACACGTTAACGACAATCTGAAGTCATGTCCTGTTTTTTTGCTTCTGTAGTTGACCCCTTTGTAGACAGCCCATGCCAAAGCATATGCTGTGGTGATTATTAAAGCTATTTGCTTAACATGATGAGACTGCCTGCTTCTTACACAACCTCACTTTAATTGCCTCTGTCTGCATGTCTGGTGGAAGCACTGTCAAATTATTTTTCTTTCTACAGTGACCCCTGGCAACCACAACTGGGTAATTTGCAACCTGTCACACCCTATCTACAATCTGTCAGGTTCTAGGTATATAAAACATGCCAGATACGATTTACCTACAGCCTGTCACATTCTATTTACAACCTGTCAAGATTCTTTTTATCTCCAACCTATCACATCTTACCTCAAACCTGTCACATTCCCCTTACAACTTGTCACACCCGGTCTACAACCTATCACATCCTACCAACAACCTGTCAATGTTAGTCATCAACAACCTGTCAGATCCTATTACACTAAAACCTGTTGGATTCTATTTATCTAATACCTGTCAGATCCTATTTGCCTACAACCTGTCACATCCTATTAATCTACAATTTGTCATATCCTACCTCAACCCACTACATTCTATTTTTCTATTGCATTCCACACACCATCTACAACCTGTCAAATCATGTCTACAACCTGCCAGATCCTGTCATATTATATTTACCTGTCAGGTCCTGTTTATCTACACCCAGTTACATCCTATTTACAACCTGTCACATCCAACCTACAAGAAGAAACACCCTAACCTATGACCTGCCATGTCCCAATTTATAATCTGCTACATCTAATTCAGTGCTTGTCATCTGTTGGGCACATAAGTTTTGGAACACACTTTTTAAAATTTAAGTTTTTGAATTACTTTTAAAGAAAGTTTTGATTTTAAAAAAGCTTTCAGTATCATAAAACCTTTTATGGAAGGTCCCCTAATGCACAGATTTATGAAATAACTGACAAAATCTGTTGTAGAATATAAAATTAGAGGTCGCTAGGTGGCAGACACAGATGGGCAGGCAATCGTAGCTGACATTCACCTGGGAGTAAAAGTGTATTCCTGTACTCATTCTGTATTGTGTTCTGGACATTTTTTAGGCTATATATATAATATAATTAGGAACTAGTGAACAAGCATTATTGGATGACCCGCCCCCCTATTATTCTAGTCGTAAAACATTTTGAAGGACAAGTCTGTAACCTTTTGTCCAAAATCCTTGGGGACATCAGTTATCGGGAATTTCTCATAAAAGATTATATATCTAAATTCTGAAATCTACCAAACAAAACAAAAATTCTTAAGTTATAAATCAATTATATTTTAGATGCTGCAGGAAAAGTACCAAGTCTTCATCGGCAAAAGCATGAGATATTTTCAAAGTACCAAGAAAACAAGATTCTCCTTTGCAGAGGACTGGTCGGTGCTTTTGACACCCATTTTTAATTAAAATGACGCACAATTGTATAAGTCAAAAACAGCACAAACTGCATGTCATTAGTAACTTCAGTTCATGGCAACACGTAGATGCCGTTTCTTTTTCCTGGCACATGCAGATGTCTTGTTAGTACTAAGTGATACACATGGAAATCTGATTGTGTGATTACTGGTATGTGAGATGGAAAAAAAAAAAGACTGAAAAACACTGCATAAATCTATGATCGGCTAAACTCTAATCTATCAAATGCATGTCCGTTCTATGAATTATCACACACTAATCTACTGGTGCATCCTATTTAACAAAATTATCAAAATTTATTGTCGAGCTTGCATAAAAAAACCAACCCTGAGGAATGGGATACACAATTTCCTGATTTTTACAAGGAAAGCTATTCTATCATGATAACAACTATTCTTACATGAGTCATGGACAAAACATACATAATACTTGGCCTTGAACTGAAACTCTGGTATCTGCAGCTATTCGTTTGGCTGCTGTACTACATAAGGCACCCAGTCTGGTTTTATGTAGAGCAATACTGCAACAATATTTAATAAAGCTTTTTCGGTTTGGTTTTTTTTTACAATGTTATTTCTGTTATGCCAAACAGTGATTGTTACACAAGACCTCACAAGCCCTCTGCAGCACACATACATAAACACTAGTCACAATAACCAAGATAGCCTAGGACAGGGGTTGGCCACCAGTCAATCGCGATCTACTGGTACATCACTTGGGGCGGGCGCACGACTGAATAAATATCTATTTGATGAAGGAGGAAAGAAAGAATTTTTAAGCTAGGATAGATCTCAGACTAGCGCCATCCCTCCCACATTCCAAAGTGCAGTATCCGCAGTATAAAAGGTTCTGTTTTTCTGTTTCCCACATTCTCAGGGAAAACCCACAAGTTAGATTACTAAAACTCACTTTATCCATGAACTGTTTAACTATTTCTGTCCCACGCACTTTTTACGGTTTTAACAAGGCACCATTGCAGTTTGTTTCACGCTTAAGATAATTTTGAAGTATTTCAAGTCTAAACTGCAACAACCAAGTTTGTTTTATACAAAAGTTTTATTTTTAAAAAAGTACTAGGACATTTTTCAACAAATAGGCGCTCCATTCAACTCTTGGGGTAGAAAGAATTAACATAAGAAAGCCAACTTTGCTCTGAAGTGAAAATAACATTCAGTAAAATATAATTTAGTCTGAATTGTCCACTGCTGTGGTGATGGAACTGATTGACTGGCAGAGATAAAAGTTGCATTGTTTGGACTTGTAGTCTGTTTCTGCCAGAGGGTGTCTTTGTCTGCTGCACATTTCACACGTTTTCAATTTTTCTGCCTTCTGCGTTGTGTTAATTTCACAATTGTTATTTTTATTGTGACATGCATACGATGTGTGCATGTGTGTAAAATTTTAAGCTGCATTTGTTCTAGAAAGTTTGCAAGAATGAATGCAAACAAAATTTTGTTACCAAACCAAAAAAAAAAACCTATAATTTTCATTCTGTATAGCAGCGATTTTCAACCTGTGCGCTGCGGAGCCCTGACTGACGGTCAGGGGCGCCGTAGATTTTTTTCATATTTAGCTGTAAAGAAAAAACAGAGCTGTGGGAAATTTCATTTTTGGTGTTTGTCAACCTGTGTGACCCTGGAGAAATTTCACTTTTGATGTTGGCCAGCCTTTGAAGTCCCGCTCCCCCGACCCGCCTATCAACTTTCAGTGCATTCTCCTCACGCGACCATAGGAGGAGGAGAAATGGACTAGAGTCCAGGTTAGCAGCAGCAGTTCATTACAGACAATGAAACAGATTTTAGTGCAGATATTGTTTTTTTAATTCAAGGACACTTATTTCAACTCAGTGTTCATTTTGAAAAATACTTTCCTGAAAACTGTGACAGGTTTCAGTGGGTTCAAAATCCCTTCAGTAGTGATACTTCTTCGGACTTCACTACTGCAGAAGAGGAAAAACTGATAGAACTTTCATCAGACTCTTCACTACAAGCGAAGTTTCCATCCATGGCATTACCAAAATTTTGGTATTCAGTAAAACAGGAGTTCCCAAGCTTGAGCAAGAGAGCACTGAAGATATTAATTCCTTTTGCAACCTCCTATCTCTGCGAGGCTGGGTTTTCAGTAGTGGCACAAAAACCAAGTTCAGATCAAGACTTGATGTGGAGAAGAAATGAGGGTAGCTGTATCTCAATTGGTGCCAAGATTTGACATGCTGTGTAACAACAAGCAAGCTCAAGTTTCACACCGAAGTGACTGGTACTTTATTCATCATATTTGTTTTTAGTTTTACTGTACAAGTTTTTTGTTATGGAGATTGAATCATGAGTGCAGTATATCAGTGAATGATTTTCAGACAAAAATATTAAAAAATGTTAAAAAGAAACTACTTTATCTGCCCTCTTTTCTTTTTTATAGTTAGGGTTTTCAAAGTGCACTTTGTGTATATTTTTTCTTGTACGTGTAATTTTTTCACAGATTTCCCAATTGCATTTTTTTAAAAATTACATTGTTTAAAAGCTTTTCCAAAGCTCCTGCTAAAAAAACGTTAGACTAAATGTTGAAACATCTCTAGAAATTTTACCAGTTATCCCACAGGGGAGCGGCAGAAAGAATGTATTTGGTCAGGGAAGCCATGGACTCAAAAAGGTTGAAAACTGCTGCTGTATAGGATCATGGCTATATTTTAAAACTGAAGTAAGCGAGAAGTGTATGTGTTTATTGTATACAGCAGCCATCACTTTTGTCAAGAAAGTTAATGTTGAGAGATATTTTAAAATTGGTTCAATAACTGAAACTAATTTTCCACTTAACTCTGTAGACAGAATTTTATCAATGTATCTGAAGTAGATCCCGACAGCTCCTGGGTTGCCAACCGCTGACCTAGAATAGCTTTCATTAAAGAAATTCTGACAGCCCAACTCACAAATCAACCAATTTTTACAAGATCTTAGCCTGATGCCAGCAAATGTCATATTTTGTAAACACAATTCAAATTTTTACCAACAACTTAGAAAATATCGCCATCATTTCTCAAGAATGTTCACAGTGATGGACACACCACAAAAATGTTAATAACTGAATTATTTACACAAATATTTGTTATGTGCATAAAAACTAGATACTACAGGGACAACTGATAGGTCACACATACATATATTCACTCCCACAAGAATTAAGAACATTTTACTTTCTGCTAAATTCTCTGCCAGGAGCAACACTTTTCTTACCTGATGTGCAATATTTAAGTCACAATGCTAGTTAGCTTTCTTTAACTGTACATGTACTGACACAAATTATAGCAATTTTGTGTCCACAGTGTAAGTGCAGGTATGTGAGGCTAAGAGCCAGGGATCCAGGACGACCCAGAGTCTGCTGGGCGGACAACTTTATAGACAATATCTGAAGGACTAGAATGGAACCAGGCCAGGAGGCAGACAGCCGATAGGATAGTATGGCGCTGACTCTTCCAAACCTCTACACCTCACAGTAGAAGAGGAACGACTAAGTAATTAAGTAAGTTGTAATTGTAAACATCTGTCGGAAGTCATTAACAAAAAACACTCCATGTGGTTACAAGGCCCCCTGTTGTTCCTGGAGACCAAGAAAGAATAGGACTACTACTAAGGCTACACATGGCGTTGGGAACCTCATCATGTAAAACAAACTGCTACAGAATCCACTGCTAGAAGAGCACATGAATGCTTTGATGTTGACTTCCTGTAAGGGGGGGGGGCAGCAACAGTAATGGGTCCATGCTTCATATGGAGCAAAAAGGGAGATGATGATGATGTGCCTGGGGGGGGGGGGGGGGGGGGGGGGGAGGAGAATGGATTCTTCTGTGGAAATAAAGAAGAAAACAAGGCACTTTGCTCCTGCCTGGCAAGTCTTAGGTGACTAAGGTGAGGCTGCAGTGAAGATTTCAATTCCCTTCATACCACAGCACAGGTGTCATTGTTTTCTTAGTGCTCACTGCTGTACACTTGATCAACTTCCACTCTTTAATGATCTCTCTTCATGTTACCTTTCTGAAATCTTTCATATCTCCTCTGTCTTTCTATATTCTTCTAGCATATCTCTTTGATGCTATGGCCTCCCTTTTTCCCCCCGCTGACATATTTCTTTAACTTCCAGTTTTTCCGTGAGTCCTAGCTATCTCAGTTCATTCTGTCTCATAATAAAATTAAGGATAATAACAACTAGAGTATATTTTATTCTCTTTCTGCACTCACTGGTACTAATATCTTCTTTTTCTTCCTTGTTCGCCTTCATACTTCCACATTAGACTCTTAATAAAGGCAGTAGTCAGCTCAAGGTTCCTGATATCTTTAAATAGTTTTCGTTGACAGAAGAGGGTTGTTGTATATTGGGCAGGACTGTAGCAGGTGTTCGGCTGTCATTGGGCTGGTGCCGCAGGTGTAGAGATCTGTTGTATCAATCCTGTACCTGTGGTATAGATGGTTTGTCTATCTGTTGCGTCCAGTGCATAGCCGAAAGATAGTGACCTGGTCTCACCTTGATAGCTGATGATATGCATAATTTTTTTAATGGCCTGGGTGCTCTCTTTCCCATTTAGACTTGAATGTGGCATTTATAGTAGTTTTGGTGCTAATATAACTGGCCCAGATATTTTGCTGCCCCGTGTAGTTTTCGGGAGGTCTCTGAGGAAGCAAAAACAGAATACAACTACTACATTAATAAGGTTGTGCAAGAGGCTGGCAACCTCTTGAGGTGAAATAAACTACTACAGAAACCATCACTACAGGAGTACACTGATGTAGCCTTCTGTAAAGAGACCGGCTACAGTGGTGGTGGCTCCATGCTCCATAAGGAGTGACACGAGAAATAATGATCTACTTTCTAAATATTCAGCTGTCCACGTCACAACAGACAAACTAACCTTTCACAAATGAAGACACTGTGCAAACGAATACCACCATTCACCTACTTTCACAATCAAAATTTCTCCCGCCTCAGAACAAAGTTTCTAGCACACCAAATGCATATATGTAAAAATAATATATATTATTATCTAAAATGTACATTATATAATAATACATGTTGTTGATGCATAAAAAAAGTGTATCAGTATTTGTTATGGAAACAAACAACAAACTATTTTGCCAATGAAATGAGTGTCATAAAACTTATGCTATTAACAAGAACTAAAACCATTTTTAAAAAATAATTAAAAAAAACCAGTGAGAATAAACCTAAATGTAAGCATGAACACAAGCTTAGAAATGATACTATACACTCCAGCATCACTCCCATGGACAAATAAAGAAAAAAAGGCGTGAAATAATGAAGATCTTCCGTTCACAAAAAATGGCAGATGTAGGGCACAGCTGACTGCCTTCACCATACTGCTTAATGTTGCCCAAGTGGCTATCCATATGTACCCTTACAGCTAGTGATAATTAAGCCCAACCCTGTTTCAAGCTTTGTCAAACAGCTAGCCTTAACCTAATCCCGACCCTGTTTTGAGCTTTGTCAAAAATAATAACATCTGACAAACACTGAGGCCATATTAAAAAAATTCCAAGTTGAAGCGAAACATCGCATCTCCGGCCAACATGGCGGCCTCCAGTCTACTGTCCCCTAATAAACCCAACAAAATAAAATAAATATAACATGAAATTATTTTGACAATCAAAACAAAAAGCATATTCTTACAGTTGCCATTAAAAATGTGAAAGTGGCCCATAATGTGACTGCAAGGTAAAACTAGACAATGGCTATTATCTGTTACCATGAAAATATAATAAAAATGAGGCCACAGGAAGTCCAATAACGACAAAGAGGATACAGGGAATTCTGAGTGATGCCATTCTTCAGACGAGTCAATTAGCACTGCAGGCGGGCCAGCGTTTCAAGCGAGTCTGTAGTTAATTCAGGTAAGTCAGCACTTCAGCCAAGCCTGTAAGTGCTTCAGGTGAGTCACATAGTACTTCATGTATGCCAGTATATTAGGACAGTCACTACCTAAGATGAGCAACTCAGCACTTCAGGAGTGTCAGTAATTTCTTCAGATGAGTCAATCAGCACTTCAGATGACTCCATCAGCATTTCAGATGACTCCATCAGCACTTCAGATGACTTCATCAGCACTTCAAGTGAGCCCATTAGTGATTCAGGCATGTCAGCATACAGGAACATATGCTCTTCCACAACAAACACAGCACCTGACCTACTTTAAGAATGATGGTATCAACTAGACCTGACAAAATGTTCTAACACGACTGAAAAGTAAAAATTTATTTTTTTAACCTGATGCATTCGCAAAATGATACACTTCATCTACCATTCTTCTTCACTTTCAAAACTCCCTTGCAATAAGGTAAACAATTTTTCCTCCAAATGATCAAATCTTATGGCAGTCATTTCAGGTGGTTCCAGGCCTTTCTACCTACATTCACTCCGACTATATAGCTCGTCACATTTCCTTAGGCCTTCCATTTTCTTTCACCAGCCATTCTACTCATGAGAAATTCAAACAGTTTATGACATTCAACCTCCATATTCTTATTATATACAGGCTGCAGCCTTACAGCAAGATCATCAATGTGGTGGAATTATGGCAAAAACCAGAAAAATGTCAAAGTAACAAAAGATGAGAAGATGTTGGCTAAAGGATAGGACACACACTGATAGAATTACCAGGCAGTCCTTGTTCTGGAAACCCCAGGATAAAAGAGGCGGAACGAAAAAAAACACAGAGATGGGAACTGTAGACATAAATGATGAAAACATTGACAGATCTTGAGCTGATGGCATGCGATAGAAGAACATGGAAGGCCTATGCTCCTGGGGGAACTGAAGGGTGTTGGTGGTGATGATGATCTAGCCCCCACACTCTCACCTTCAACTCTATGTCCATCTGTTTCTGCAAAGATTTCAGCCGTGGATTGATAGGACTTCCATCCACTCCTTCACCATTGCCTTTCTCTGGAGATTTGATTCCATCTGAAATAAAACAATTATACACCTTGTTAGAAACACACTAGAGTTAGGATGGATAGACTGGACGACATGACTTTAAGTAAGTTCTGAGTATAGCAGCTGCATGCACCTAAGATCAAGGTAACGGTACTCCTGTGGCAGATACTGCCATACGGGAGTAAAGTGTTAGAGACCAGTTCCCTTCCTTGCTACCTCTGCCTTCCCTTACTCAAGAGCAAAGTTAGGTAGCTGGGTAGACTGGAACATGATGTCACCAGGTTTTGAACCCAGAACCTGGTAACTCTGCAAGTGGCAAGTGCTCTAACCACTCTGTAAACTGGTGCGCTAGATCAGTGTTTCCTAATCCTTTAGAAGTCCCACACCTCTTTACAGCATCTTAAGAAGCCTCACACCTCTTTACAGCACCATAAGAAGCCTCACACCCCTTTATAGCATCTTAAGAAGTGTCACACCCCCTTACAGCATCTTAAGAAGCTTCACACCTCATTATCTTCTAAGATGCAAAATATGCCAGAAATGCAAAAAAATAAAATAAAATAATAAACATAAATAAATAAAAGTATGTTTTGAGAAAACGTTATTTACAAAAATGTGTCTAAGGTTTGGTATTTAATTCACACTGTCAATGTTCTATTTTATACAAATACATGTATTATACTGTGTTTATGATGATTCGCCTTCTGAAATATCTAGCATGTGCAGCATCCCCAGAAGGTGGGTCTCGCATCTCCAGGGTGTGCATGCCCATGTGGTTAAGAAGCGCTACACTAAATATTACAGTTTAACACTTCGGATCAGAAATTTTAAAAATCGTTCCGATCGTAACGATGACTTTTGACGTAAAAAAGGCACATTTATTTTTTAAGTTTGACTTCAAATCAATGTTTTATATTAATAATAGATGTTAACAATTATATCTGTGCTAAAAAATATACAGCTTTCACTTTTTTGACTTTGAAATTACACGCGGAAATACGTAAACACCACATTTGTCCGTCTGCCATTTTGGATATTTTGTAAACAAGTCATCTTAACACATCGTAAACAAAATGCAGTCTGATAGTGACTACAACGCATCTAGTGATGTAGATTCCTGTTCTGATGATTATTCAGTGGACTTGGAAACTTCTGATGAGTCCGATAAATCACCCGCTGTACTTGCAAAGGTAATGTTACTTCGTTACCGAAATGATAACAGCTGATTTTGAAAAGCAGTAAAACAGTCGTTTTAGTGGGTAATTGTAATCAGAATAACTGTTTTCTGTTTGTTTTTGAAAAAAAAAAAAGAAACAAATATTTCACCATTCAAAGAATTAACAAAGAACTCGTGGAACCAGGAAATAAATACAAAGGGGGTCAGACGTAACCTGTGAATCAGCTGATTTTTCTGACCTTATTTGCCCTGTGTCTCTGCTTTTAAAAATTATTATTTACATGATATGACTTTATTCATTTCATAACCCTCCATTCCCAAAGGAGCATGGGCCTTCCACAAACACATGCCAAGTCCTCCTGTCACGTGCCATCATCTCAAGTTCTTTCCATTTTCTCATCATTTTCACCTGTTTCCAGCTCTCTTCTCCACGTGCTTCTTGATCTACCTCTGCCTCTCTTGCCCTGGGGGTTCCAGAACAAGGACTGCCTTGTAATGCTATCAAAAGGTTTCCTCAGTGTGTGTCCTATCCATCGCCATCGTCTTCTTCTCATCTCTTGTTCAACTTTCACTTGTCTAGTTCTTGTCATCAGTTCCACGTTGGTAACCTTGTCATACCATTTTAATCCCTCTATTCTACGCAAGCACCAATTTATGAAAGTCTGTAGCTTTTTGGTTGTTGTCTTTGTTGTTCTCCATGTCTCAGAGCCATACAATAGGACTGACTTCACATCTGAGTTGAAGATTCTTATTTTCGTGTTGGATCCGATTTCTCTTGATCTCCATATATTTCCCTATGCAATGAAAGCTCCTCTTGCTTTTTGTATTCTTATTTTGATATCACTGTCTGTCCCTCCAACTTTGTCTATATTGCTGCCAAGATATGTGTACAATTCTATATCTTATATTGGTGTTTCTTCAAGTTCAACCCTGTTATCATTACCTACATTTATTCTCATTATTTTTGTCTTTTCCCTGTGTATTTTCAGACCCAACTGCTGTGACCTCTCATCGAGTGTTTTCAATTTGTCTTGCATCTGATTACAGTTATGGGACAGAAGAGCCAAGTCATCAGCAAAATCCAGTCAGAGTCCACTGGATTCCATTTCTGTTGTGTGTTGTCGATGTTCTCATAACCCAGTCTATTGCTAGTAAGAAAAGAAATGGAGACAAGAGGCATCCCCGTCGCACTCCCGTTCTTATCCCAAATGGTTCTGTAAGCTGTCCTTCATGAAGAACTCTGCATGTCATGTCTTCATATGTTTTCTTTATTAAATTAATGATCTTCAGGTGAACTCCATAATGCCTCATCAATTTCCAAAGTGATTCTCTGTCTACACTGTCAAATGCCTTTTCGTAGTCCACAAATCCGATGTATAGTGGTGAATTCCATTCCAGACTTTGTTCAACTATTATTCTCAAAGTGGCTATCTGGTCTGTACAGGATCTGTTTTGTCAAAAGCCTGCTTGTTCATCTCTCTGTTTCTTGTCTATGGACTCTTTTAATCTCTCAAGGATAATCCTGTTTAATATTTTTCCTGGCACTGATAGTAACATTATTCCTCTATAATTTGTGCACTCTTGTAAATTTCCCTTCTTAGGCCACTTAACCAGATATCCTTCCTTCCATTCTGCCGGTATTTCTTCCTTTTCCCAGACTTTACCAAGTAATTTGTATAACATCTCTGTAGCCGTGTCGATATCTGCTTTGATGGCCTCTGCTGGAATGCCATCAGGTCCAGACGCTTTTCCATCTCTTAAAAGTGTGATGGGGCCATAAAAACACCCCAGAGGCCCCCTCAAATTCATGTCATATTTATGTGTTTAATGCCCATATTATTTTCGATGTGCGTGCTCTAATGAGTATGCCAGCCCACATGACTGCGCGAAGGCCACAATAAAGCCCCAGCCCACGTGACTGCGCGAGCCCTCATCGCTGGCGTGTGAAAAGTCTGACGCAGGAGAAGCGGTCAGTTTGGTGAGATTCGCAGTAGAGGCAAGATGTGAGATACCCAGAGTAAGCAGAAGTTTGCACAGGGTGAGAGAACAAGTTTGATTTTAAGGTAGATTAGATTATTTCCTAGTGAAATTACCATTATTTCCCTGTAGCTTTAGAATTATATTAAGTGTAAGTCTGTTCTAATGTTTGAGAAAAGAGATATCTGTGTTTCCTAACGAGATTTCTTTTAAGGCATTATAATTAGTTTTAAAGTTATAGATGAGTGAAAATAATGTGTGGATAGATTTTACTAGTGTTAAGTCCAGATCACGGCTGCGAGAATATGGTAGAAACCATTTCATTCATGAAACCGGGCAGAAAAGCGTTCTATGACTGAAATTGAGTTAGTACATATTATCTTTGTGCCAAGATGGCAGCCGGCAGCACACGTGTTAAATGTGCATAAAGATGGCGCCACTGAGTCTGCATTAACACTCTTAGTTACCACGTGCTATAGGCCTAATGATGTTAAGCTATTTATTATTTTAGAGTGCTGTGGGCTTATTATAGCGTTTGTTAGCTTTGTTAGTAAAGAGTTATTTTATTTTATTCTTTACTGCGAAAGTAATTTAGTTAGTGTATTTCACGATAATTGATTATAATTTTACTGTATATTTTTAGGGGGTTAAACATGTTTATTATTTGGTGTTGAATGAAAATTGGTTTATTATAAGAGATGCTATTTTAGTAGTACAAGATTAATATAATTTTCTCCATTCATGCCAAGATAGTTTATTATAGTGGAACTCGAAGTAAGTTAAAGAATAATTTTATGGTGTTACTTTGAGACTAGTTTAATTACATCTGTTGTGTACACAGTTTTGTGGTGTTAGATGCCCTTGGAGAGGATGCATCTAGCTTTAGGTATTAAGATTTCTTGTGGGCGTAATGCCACTCCTTTGTGCGTAAGGCACTTTGAGACATAAGCGTTTCTCTGTTTGCCCCTTGTGGAGCATGGAGTGCGGCTGGGTCCCAACAGAAGCCTGCACGAAGCGTTTATATGCTATGGCAGTGGTTTGTTTCTGTAAAAATGTGTTTCATATGATGAGTTCCCAATCTCATCAGTCGGCATATACAACATGCTTCAGAGTGCAGGGACGAATATTGATATGGATCAGTAGCGAGGTGGTAGTTTATGCTCATTAATGAGAGTACTCGTATATATCGTTTAATATTATTTTATGCCCATTTCATTTTTATTTAATTATTGTGATGTGTCTGATAATTTATGAGAGCACGTGGGTCCACTTGGAAACGAATTATGTCTCTTCTCGCTCCTTATGGATCACAGGGTCACCAATGTGGCTGGCCTCCGCATGAAACATTCATATGCTCTTGCAGTAGTGGTTTCGATAGCAATGTGGGTTACATGGTGACTTTGCCAGCCTCATGCACAACATCACATTAGTCTCATTGGAAGACATGTATGAGAGTGGATGTGTGTGTAATATTGGGATGTGTCAGGTAGCGTGGAAGAGCAGACAGTTTGGCATGTGAGAGCACGGTGTTTCTCATTAATTATTTATTATGATTTTAACTAGTCAGTGCCTTGGTTTGCGTTTCAGATTAGCAATTGAGCACTGGCTGGGTGTTTTGTTTGGTGTGTTTGCTTACTTGTTTACTGTTTGTTCATTAGTTTGCTTTCTGGATTCAGGTCACTGACAGGGTTGTATGAATAAATACAGCCCCTGCCTTAGAATCAAGAGCTTTATTGTTGTTCGGGTCGGTGCGAGTGTGCAAGAAAGTGATCACATATCACAACAGCATCATCATCTCTTATCCACCTTATCACAGAAGCTTTATGGCTTTCTTTATTTCTTCCTTTGTTGGTCTTTCACCGTTAATTTGTAGCTCTTCTTCTGCTGGCTGGATGACAGGGGGGGGGGGGGGGGGGGGGGGGTGGGGGGGGGGGGGGGGGGGGTGGGGGGGGGGGGTGGGGGGGGGGGGGGGGGGGGGGGGGGGGGGGGGGGGGGGGGGGGGGGGGGGGCGGGGTTGTGGAGCTGGTCTATTGAGAAGGTCCTCAAAATATTCTGTTCACCTCTTCATTTGCTCTTGTATGTTGCTGAGCAGTTTTCCCATTCTTGTCTTTTATGAGGCAACTTGTTTGCTTGTATTTCCCTGTTAGCTTCTTTGTGCTGCTATACAGTTCTCTCATATTTCCTTTGGCTGCAGCATCTTCTGCCTCTCTTGCCAACTCCTCGATATACTTCCTCTTGTCTCTTTTTACACTTCTTTTTTTTACTTCTTCGTTTGCTTCTGTGTACACTTATTGAGCCTTGGCTTTGGAACTTCTGGTTTTGCTTGTGTTTAAATCTGCTTTCTTGTTTTTTCTGTCTTTTATCATATTGATGGTTTCTGTTGTTATCCATGCTTTTTGTTGTCGTTCCCTTTTCCCCGGTATTTCATGTCTCATTCCATACAGTTTTGATATGCCGCCAATAGTCTTCTGTATTCTCTACATCTTCCAGCTGTTGGAGAACTTGGAATTTGTTGGATATTGTGAACGCAAATTTGTCTCTTGTTTCTTAGATGTCCTACATTAAAATGTTGTCTATAATTTTGCATTGTTGCATATCTCTTGAGTTTCATTTTTACTTTGGCTATCAGAAGGTGGTGATCTGATGCCACATCTGCTCCTCTATATACCTTTACATCCTGCAATGATGATCTAAACTTCTTGTTTATGCATACGTGATCAATCTGATTTTCTGTTCTATGGTCTGGTGATATCCATGTTGCCTTGTGTATTCTCTTATATGGAAACATGCTTCCTCCTATAGCCAGTTGATTTGAAGCACAGAAGTTTGAGAATAGTTCCCCATTTCATTCATTATTCCTAGCCCATGTTTTCCCATGACTTCTTCAAAGCCATTGTCTTCTTCAAAGAATCTTTGCATTCATGTCACCCATCAAAATTGTGATGTCTCTTCTTTTTACTTTTTCCATAATTTCCTGTAGTCTAGTATAAAATGCTTCTTTCACATGACTTTATGATTGACAGTATTCCTTTGTACGGAAAATGTAATGTGTGTCAATTTTCCTGTGTACACTAAACTGTAACTTTGAATTCTGTTGTTGATCTGTAAAAATTAATTTTAAATTGTTCTTCTTGTTTTTGTTATGATGGACTTGATGAAGGCCCACCTTCCAAGCCTCCACCCTTTTTGCCTGAGAGGGTTCCAGGTCTGGAACTGTCAGAGGTGAGAATATTGTTAACATATATTAGAATGGAGTGCAAAAACCTATACCAACCTGATCAAAATGTTTCTGTTGATGAAAGAATGGTTAGAAATAAAGGGTGTTATTCTTTTCGACAGTAAATTAGAGACAAGCCAACAAAATAGGGGATGAAGTTATGGGTTCTTGCTGATGCTGTTAGTGGATATAATTATGACTTTGATGTTTATTTAGGTAGGAACACTGCAAATGCTTAAGCTTATACTGTAGTTATGAAATCTTGGTGAGACAAGAATATAGGGTTTGTTTTGATAATTTTTATACATCCATTCAGTTACTTATGGAAGTTAGGGATTGGAGCTTGTGACACATTTCTTAGAAACAGTAAGGGTTTTCCAGCTACACTTTCAAATATAAAGGAATTTGAAAAAAAAAAATAGTATCAGAGGTGCAATGAGGTGTGTTAGAGATGAAGAATTACTAGCACTGCAGTAGAGAGGTAACAAAACTATAACACTGGTTTCAAGCATTCACAATGCAAATGGCCATAGGTTCGCTAAGTGTAGAACTAAGGTTAATGGGAATTTTCGATAACCTAATGTTAGACAGCCAAATCTTGTAAGGGATTACAATATATACAAGAAAGGAGTGGACAAGAGTGACCAGATGATTAACAAGTACAATGTTTTGAGAAAGACCAATAAATATTGGAAAACTCTTTTTTTCACTTTCTGGATATTGCTAGGGTCTTCTTCTTTGATCCTTAGCCGCCGACCATCAAACCAGTCAGTGGCCATCACGCCTAGTGGCGTCTTGTAGGTCAACAACAAATTTATTCCATTTTGCTCGGTCGGTGGCCATCCTTCGTACAGTGCCCCAACTCTGGTTCATTCTTTGCATCTCAGCCTCCACAGTCCTCTGCCAGGTTGTTTTTGGTCAGCCACTCTTTCGTTTTCCTTCAGGGGTCCATAGCATAGCTGTTCTTGTGATGGCATCGGTGTTTCTTCTGAGGACATGGCCAACCCAACTCCAGCGTCTGCCAGCTATGATGGTGTGCATGTCCTTTTGCTTGCTCTGAGTAAGCAGATCTTGGTTGGTGATGGTATTCGGCAAATTTTTCTTAGGCATGTTGTGTGAAAAGAGGACAATTTCGACATTTCCTTCTCTGTAACTCTCCAGCATTCTGCACCATAGAGAAGCACAGAAAGCACACAGCTCTGATATAATCTTAATTTTGTGCTTGTGCTGTATTGAGAGGACTTCCAGATGTTGTTTAGGCTAAAAAAGGCTGTTCTTGCTTTGTTCATTCTGTTGTTGATGTCTTTGCTTGCCCCGCCGTCTGGTGTTACTATGCATCCTAGGTATGTGAAGGTGTCTGTCTGTACCAGTTGCTGATTCCTTACTGATATGGGCTCAGGGTTGCTCACATTGAGCATCATGACTTCTGACTTTTTAAAACTGATGTTCAAGCCCACCTGCTGGCTATACTTATTGAGTCTATCCATTTTTTCCTGGATTGTTGATGTGAATGTGCTAGTAGTGCAATGTCATCTGCATATTCCAGATCTTCCAATGTAGAAAATGTAGTCCATCTTATTCCTCTAGGACTGCCCTCTGTTGTCTGGCGCATCACCCAGTCTATGACTGTTAAAAATAGAGTGGTTGATAAGGGGCATCCCTGTCGTACTCCTGTCTTCACCTCAAAGGTTAGGTTGCTCTGCCATTCGCTACACGTAAAGTTGGCATAGAGGCTTTTTATGATTGTCACTATGCAGCTTGGAATTCCATAAGCCCTCAGTATTTTCCATAAACTGTCCCTATGTATACTGTCAAAAGCTTTTTCAAAATCAACAAAATTAATGTACAGCTGTCTTTGCCATTCTGAGCACTGCTCTATAATGTTCCTGAGAGTAAATATATGATATACACATCTTCTGTTCTTTCTAATTCCTGCTTGTTCTCTCCTCAGTTTGTGGTCTACTGCTTTTGAAATTCTCTGTATAATTATCCTGCCTAGTATTTTGCTGGGAACTGAGAAGAGTGATTCCTCTCTAATTATTGCAGTCTGCAAGATCTCCCTTCTTGGGCAATTTGACAATTATTCCTTTGTTCCACTCCGTTGGTGTTGTCCCTGTTTTCCAGACTTGTGCAAATAGTGGTTCTAATAGTTCTACTGCTAGCTCAGGGTCTGTCTTAAATAGCTCGGCATTTAAGTTATCATGGCCTGGAGCTTTTCCATTCTTTAACCCTTTGATTGCTGTGATGATTTCTTCTTTTCGTGGAATGTCTGTATTAACATCTAGATCGTTTTCAGCCTCAGGAACATTCAATTGTGTCTCTGGTGGTTCCTTGTTCAGAGTTTCTCTGAAATGCTCTGCCCATCTTGTTTCCTGTCCCTTTGCTGTTGTGATGAGATTTCCTTACTTATCTCTTACTAGTGTAATATTGTTTGCACCTCGTTTTCCGCTGATGAATTTAGTTATTTTGTATACTGTGCTTTGTTCATTTCTCAGTGCTGCCTCTTCTGCCTGTCTTGCAAGATCGTCTAGGAAATTCTTTTTGTAGGCTCGGGTTTGGCGTTTAACTTCCTTGTCCAGCTGACTGTACTGTTCGCTATATAGTTGCTTTAACCTGGGGGACTTCGCTTCTGTTTTCTTTCTTTTCATTTATTGCTAGGGTAAAGGCTTTCATTTTATTTCAAGACTGGCAGAAAATCATCCAGATGTAGAAGAACTGAAAAGACCAGCTAGATATGGTCTGCTAGATTTTACAGAAGAACTAATCAGGAAACTGGGGAACATAGGTTTGTATGGTGATGTACCACTCGCTTCAAAGCCACCAGTTTTTTCTCGGCACGCCATGGACCCTGGGTTTACAAAGACAAAAAGAAATTGTAAGCTTTGCTATCAGACTGTAAAGATTGAAAGAAAAACAAAAGTTAAATGTAAAGTTTGTGATATTTTTTTATGTTTTCATGCCGGTAGGAATTGTCTGTCAGAATACCACAAGCCTTAGTAAGAAATATCTAAAGATGTGTTTAGTCTTTATTATGTCACCCTCATAACTGATTTTACTTATGTGTTAGTGATCATACAGTGTAACACTAGAAATATGTCTACTGAAGTCATATTTCATTAATTTAGCTAAGATGTTGCAGCTACTTATAATAACTATAATGTATTCAGTGGAAGATTTTTTTTTAATATTAAAAAAAAAAAATCCTAGTTATGTAACATTTCAGAAATTTGCATAATTTTATTATTTAATGTTGAATTGTTTTGGAAATATAACATATGATGCAGAAATGGCCAGAGTACAATAAAATATGACTTGTTAATTGTTCTGATAATACTTTTTTTTGTCCTCTTTGTGAAATATGTTTATAATTTTTGTGTAGTTTTCCTGTTGACTTTCCTTCATTTTTTTAAAACACACATCAATATAAATTTAAAAGATATTAATTTTACATCTAAATATGGTAGTCTGTTCAATTACAAACAATTTGATGTATAATACTCTTTGGTAGACTTAAAATTAAAATGTATCAAGGAACATTAGAAGTCAGATATGTCACGAGTATGAGAAAATGATACAAATTATCAGGTCTGAAAAGAGTTAATAAATAAATAATTGAAATACTCATTCCCCAACACCAATCCCAAAAGGAGCTTCCACTGCATCAGGAAATTTATGGAGATCAGCAGAAATCAAGTTTGATACAAAAATAAGAATTTTCAACTAAAACATCAAGTCACTCTGATTGGCTTTGAAACATGAAGAACAAGAAAAAGAACAAAGAAGAACTAGACTTTCTTAAATGGGTGCTTGCTTAGGAACAGAAGGATTGAAATAATAGGACAAAATTACTAATGTGGAACTGATGACAAGAGAAGACGCTGGCAATGGATAGGACACACACTGAGGAAACCTAGTGATAGTATTATAAGGCAGTCATCCTTCTGGAATCCCCCATAAGTAAGAGAGGTAGAGGGTGACCGTAAAAGCACATGGAAAAGGGAACTAGAACCAGGCATGAAAGGCATTCAGAAAATATGGGAAGAATTTAAACAGATGGCACAGGATATGAAGGCTTGGCGTGAATTTGTAGAAGATATGCACATTAGACAGCTGGAGGGTAATGATCATGATGGTATAAAAGAAGAGATAGGAACAGAAGGACCACTCTGAGAGAAAAAAATTCCACTTTACCACAGTTACCTCTAAACATTAGCCATGACCAAACAGATTTAGTTGTGTACTGACCATAGTGTCTAGTGTTTACATCCAGTTTGGCAGTATTAGTCACAAGTAGATAAGCATTCAAATCCTGTAGCTCTTGGTGAAGGTCTTGGAGCTTTGTGTTGGCTTTCTTCACGATACTGCTGACATGCTGAAGGGCTTTCTTGTCTGTGGATGCCTCCCTCAACTTCTCAGCACCCTCCTGAAACACACCTGCTTATTATTTTCTCACAAAAAAGCAGTTAAGGTTACAAACCGTTAAAGATATGTTTTCTTCTATCACTTGACAAACACACAACATTCACACACGTATATTTCATTATATCCTCATATCAACATCAAACATTCATTGTCACTGAGACTTTAAGGCTCATTTACTACAAACCCAATTTCTTGAGTATTTTCTATTTTTTAAGAATTTTCTGTTCAAAGTTCCTCCAGATCCCATCTGTTCATCCATTCTATTCTTGGATGTCCTCTTGGTCTTGTATACTCAGTTGACTATACAAAGCTTTTCCGCTTCATTCAATAGGCCCAGCTTTCTAGTCTTTTCATTATACGATGATATTCACATATGATGACCTGACCAGAAGGAATAACTCTTTCCTAAATCCACTAGGATCTATATCTCTGGAGCGCATTTGTTAAAATTATTTTTTTTCTTCACTAAACAACTTTTTATGCATTTAGACTAGTTCTCTCTTTCTCTTCTCTAAAGCTTTTTCTTTGTTTGTCCCTAGCAAAAACCTTGTGGTCCCAACATAGCCGCCCCCCCCCCCCCCCCATCCTGGTGAAACATACACTACTAAATTTTGTTAACCCCATTATTTCTAAAATGTTCACATTTTCTTTTAATTATTCTCTGTTCAAAACACTGATTCATCATCATCATAGTCTAATTTTTCGCTCCTCCTGGAATACGGAGCCATCACTTCACATGGCTTCCTTGAGGAAGTCTACACCAAAGCATAAACTCTTACAGTAATGGTTTCTGTAGCAATTAATATTACATGGTGAGGTTGCCAGCCTCGTGTGCAACCTCATATTAACTGCCTTTATGATATGCCTGATGGTGTAGTAGTCAAATTCTCTGTCTCCTCACAGACTCCTGGAAACTCTATACTGCAGTTATGTAAATAATGTTTAAATCAACAGAAAATAGCAGCAAATAGCTCAGCAGAAGTTCTAAATAAACCATCATTATACTCTAGTCAAGCTACACATTTCTAACTGGATCTCTAGTGAACCAAACTGGGCAACAGTCACCCACTTGTTTTCATTCTTAAATAAGTTTAACTGTACTTCATGTCTTTGAACTACAGAAACAGTAAGGATTATTGGTGTTTACAAAAATCTGTTCATTTTTTTTTACTATGCCAGTACCTTCACAGCCATCTCACCTTGCTGGGCAAACAAGCTCAGTTCAATCAATACCCTTTAGCTCCCCAAGGAGCATAGGCCTTCAACAAACACATGCCAAGTCTTCCTGTCCTGTGCCATCTGCTCAAGTTCTTTCCATGTTTTCCTCATCATTTTCACCTGTTTCCAGTTCTTTTCTCCATGTGTTTTTTGGTCTACCTCTGCCTCTCTTTCCCTGTGTATTTCACAACAAGGACTGCCTTGTAATGCTATCAACAGGTTTCCTCAATGTGTGTCCTATCCATCGCCAGCGTCTACTTCTCAACTCTTGTTCCACTGGCACTTGTCTAGTTCTTGTCATCAATTCCACATTTGTGACTTTGTCATACCATTTCAGTCCTTCTATTCTACGCAAGCACCCGTTTATAAAAGTTTGTAGCTTTTTGGTTGTTATAGCAGCTATATTGTCTCCACACCATGGACATCTAATTTGCATAATGAAGGTGTCCTGAAAGACGTCAGTGTCCAAAGAATGCTTATTACTCATATCAGAAGCAAGCAATCCACTTTCTTTGGGCATGTCAATGAGAAGAAAGCTGGAATATACTGTGACAACAGGAAAAAGTGAAGGAAAAATATACAGAAGATAACAGTGAAAAGATACTGGACAGTTTAAAATGATGGCATGGAAAGATGTCAGCAACAGAATAGAAGCAGCACTGGGGATAGCAGGTTGTGGAAAGACATTCCTCAATATCAGCTGGCAAGGTTACTTGAAGAAGATAGTTTCCACAAATCTTGCAGTAATCAGGAACCCATTGCATTTTCACTTCACCGAACCACCAGCCAGGTGTTCTAACTGCCTCTTTGTGCAGTCACGGCACCCATGAGAAACACCACCTGGTGTTCCCATAGCAGTCATGACAAACAAATCACCTTGAGGAACACCACCTAGTCCATCATACTATCACTTTCCTCCAAGATGGCTGTTCTTAATGTTTTCAGTTCCATTCCAGAAAAATATAAAAACACCAAACTGCTAACCAATATGTCACTCAACAAACCAGACCACCAAAGAACTCATTCCCTTTCAATCTAAACAAGTGACCATTCCAAGCAACTCACAAGTGAACACGTTAGAAATCAAATAACTTCTCAAGAACCAACCAAATGACCAATCCACAATTAAGCCAGAAGACTCAGTTGCCATTCAAGAATCAGCCTAAGATGTCAGTAACACTATTACCTTGATCTTCATCTCTTTTCTGATCTCCTTCTTGAGATACTCCCTGAATTCCTCCAGCTTCTGCTGCAAGTCTGCTTCAGAAATATTTCCCTCAAGTCCAAGTCGCTGACTCAGCTCATGGTAGGAGTTACTGCCGGCACCTCCCTGTGGATCAAAAATGAAAACAGAATCGTTAGGTGTGCCACAACTTCCAAAATGGAATGAACTTCAGATTTTGCACCTACACTTATTGCAGACACCATTGTCCCATTTAAGATGTGTTAGGTTTTGAAAGCATTTGAAGAGTGTTGTTGAAATTGTGCCAATCTCATCTAGGACTATATATGAGTGACAAAGGCAAGAAGTTAAGGGAAAATATTAACCGAGATATATATATATATATGATAACTGAGATATAAGATCCCGGTACTGTACAGGACACACACTGAGGAAACTTATAGACAGGACTGCAAGACAATTGTTGTTTTGAAATTCCCTGGGTAAGAGAGATAGAGGGAGACTAAAGAACACATGGAGAAGAGAACTGGAAACCTGACAGGAATGAGAAGACATGGATAGACATTATGCTGATAACACAGGACAGGAAGATTTGGCATACGTTTTTGTAAGGCCTATGCTCCTTCGTGAGCTGAAGGGTGATGATGATAAATAAATAAGCCGTAACAAAAATGGCTGACGGTTCTCACTTTACACCAGTGCTTTGCTTCTTTTTCAATTACACAATTATAATGATTCGTCTTCTAAAATATCTGGCGTGTTTCACACTCCAAGGAGTTGGGTCGCACAGTCCTGGGGAATGCATGCATCCCTGGTTTAGAAGCAGTGCTTCAGACAGTTAATGTGTTCATGGGATGTACAAAATAAATCAAGTTAAAACAAAAGAAGAACAATTTTCCCCAATGTAAAATACAACATCAGGCTTGAGGGAGTTTGTTCTTGAAACAGAGATTCCACATCACAACAATGTCTATGTTTAAAACACAAAACCATAGAATATAAGTAAGACAATACTAGATGTAGCAAATGAAAGGAAAACCACAAGATAGAGTGGGCATATCTTGTTAATGAACCATTTGTAGATGACAGTTTTCAATTAGTCTTCACCATAGAAGCAGACTCAATAATGCTGTATAGCTTGTAAATGAACCATTAGTGGATGACATAATTTTCAATTAGTATTCATCACAGAAGCAGATTCAATAATGCTGCATAGCTTGGATATGTTAAACCTAAATCCTCAACTGATACCAGCTACTGTAAACATCCATTTTACCTCAAAAGCCAGAGCGCAGAGGCAGTACTGAATGCTTGTATGAGATCCCAGCAAGGACAAAAAAAAGTTAAATACGTTAAAAATACTGAATGTCTGTTCACAACAAAGTCAACAGGAAGAGAAAAACATTCACTGTGAAACTGGCACGAGATAGAAGATTCCTACAGCCACTGAGCCAATGGGCAATAGGTCTTCAAGTCTTTCCTAACAAGTTTCAAGTCTATTAGTACAAGTCTCAAGTCCCTAACAGTAGCTTTCAAGTCAAGTCCTAGTCAAGTCTCATTATTAATCCAAAACTGTTGATAGTCACAATCACTTTTATTTGAGCAATTACACCAATTACTATAGATTATAATGGAAAATAATTATTTCTATTTTTAGTGTTTTGTTTACTGACTGCTTTCATTTGATGAAACTCTGTTGGCACATATATTTTATTTATTTAAAGAAAACAATTTTCGGTTTCTCCATATCAGTGTGGTTTCTCCACATGAGTGCTTTATGGATGAGGATGGCAAAGCTGGTTCACCAAAATTGGCAAGTCAAGTCGACAATACTGCCAAACATCCTGCACATTTTTCTGCCACGCAAGTGTTTTACCAACAGAGTTGCCATGATTTCTCACTATGTGTTTCTCAGAGTATTATTTTAACTTGTTTTTAAAAAGTATGTCTAAACGAATTGAGGAAACGTCTATGTGAATGAATCATGTCCAAATGCATGGAAATCAAAACCACATGTATCAAGAACTGGTAGAACACAAGTTTCCCGACAAACTATGATTGATGTTTCTGCTGGTAAAATCATTTAGTTTCACTGCTTGACATGCTGAGATAAAAAAAATAAAATATGCATGCATCTTTTTTCATGCTTTATGCTAGGCAATTAGTGCCAACACATTTATTATATGGTGAATCACTTTGGTCTGGAAATTTCTACTTCTTTATTTCTCACAAGTGCCTGAAACATACTTTTACGTGTGTAATATTTATTTATTTTCAGGAATCCCCAGGGTAACAGACGTAGAGGCAGACTGACTGACAAACACACGGAGAAGAGAACTGAAGACTGAAATGACAGGAATGATCAAGACCTTGAGCTGATGGCACGTGACAGAAAGACCTGACAGAAGTTTGTTGAAGGCCTATGCTCCCTTAGGGGGCCGCGGTAGCATAGTGGTTAGTGCACTGGCTTCCTAGCTCAGTGGTCTATGGTTCAATCCCCAGATGAGGTGGGATTTTTTTAGGCCGCAAACGGTTCCTGTGTCAACCCAGCCCCAAATGGGTACCAGAGCAACTCTGGGAAGGTTAAGGCGGCCAGCGTGATGCTGACCACATCACCCCTAGTGTGCCGACGGTCAAGAAAATATGGGCCTAACACTATATTCCCAACATGCCTCAATGGGCGTGTAATGGGATCCTTTACCTTTACCTATGCTCCCTTGGTGAGCTGAAGGGAGAAGACTGAATGTTATCACTAAATCTTCCTGTGAAGTTCCCGTTGGTGTTGGAGTTTCAAGGAAACGAAGAAAAGACAGAACTACTGCTTCCTCAGACAATGTCATAAGAGGTGACTACTCAGATGTGTATGGGGCTGGCAACTTTATCATGTCAAACAAACTGCTCCAGCAACCACTAATGCTAGAGCATGAATGCTCTGAGACAGGCTTCCTGCAAGGGAACCAGCCACAGAAGTGGCTCCATACTCCACAAGAAGTGAAAGCTGGAATCACAACTAACTACACAACATCACCAAGCCATCAGTGCAGTCATATTGAACGTATGTCATAATGATAAACCATTAACATTTACATCCTGTCTGTTCAAAGAGACCATAAGTTATTGCATATATGATCTAATACCCCCTCCTATTACAGCCATTAGTGCCAGCACATTAATGTCATGCTTTATCATTTACACCATATGTTCTGGCATATTTAGCACATGCTCTATTATATTTAAAAATATGGCTTATCTTTTGTAAGTAAATATGGAAAGAGAATATACCTTAAAGTTATAAGAACATTATCTTTTCCTACATAAAAAAAAAAGGTTAATAGATGAAACCGTTCTCTAGTAATAGGTTAATCACTGAAAGTTGTACTTTACTAATAGGCTGATCACAAATATATGTCCTTTAGTTATAGGTTGATCACTGATATATGTCCTCTAGCTATAGGTTGATCACTGACAGCCATCTTCTAATGATAGGTTGATCACTTACAGCTGTCCTCTAGACTCTAGTTATAAGTTGATCATTTACAGCTGTCCTCTAGTTATAAGTTGATCATTTACAGCTGTCCTCTAGTTATGTTGATCACTTACAGCTGTCCTCTAGTTATAAGTTGATCACTTATAGCTGTCCTCTAGTTATAAGTTGATCACTTACAGCTGTCCTCTAGTTATAAGTTGATCACTTACAGCTGTCCTCTAGTTATAAGTTGATCATTTACAGCTGTCCTCTAGTTATGTTGATCACTTACAGCTGTCCTCTAGTTATAAGTTGATCACTTACAGCTGTCCTCTAGTTATAAGTTTATCACTTACAGCTGTCCTCTAGTTATAAGTTGATCATTTACAGCTGTCCTCTAGTTATGTTGATCACTTACAGCTGTCCTCTAGTTATAAGTTTATCACTTACAGCTGTCCTCTAGTTATAAGTTTATCACTTACAGCTGTCCTCTAGTTATAAGTTAATCACTTACAGCTGTCCTCTAGTTAAAAGTTGATCACTTACAGCTGTCCTCTAGTTATAAGTTGATCACTTACAGCTGTCCTCTAGTTATACGTTGATCACTGGTATCTATCCTTTAGTTATAAGCTGATCATTTACAGCTGTCCTCTAGTTATAAGTTGATCCCTTACAGCCGTCCTCTAGTTATAAGTTGATTACTTACAGCTGTCCTCTAGTTATACATTGATCACTGGTATCAATCCTCTAGTTATAAGTTGATCACTTACAGCTGTCCTCTAGTTATACGTTGATCACTGGTATCAATCCTCTAGTTATAAGTTGATCACTTACAGCTGTCCTCTAGTTATACGTTGATCACTGGTATCAATCCTCTAGTTATCGATCCTCTGTCCCAAAAAAATGTAAGTTGATCACTTACAGCTGTCCTCTAGTTATACATTGATCACTGACAGCTGTCCTCTAGTTATAGGTTGATCACTTACAACCATCCTCTAGTTATAAGTTGATCACTGACGGCTGTCCTCTAGTTATAGGTTGATCACTGGTAGCTTATAGGTTGATCAATGATAGCTGTCCTCTAGTTATAGGCTGATCTTACTTACTTACTTAGTCGTTCCCCTTCTACCGTGAGGTGTAGAGGTTTGGAAGAGAGAGCGCCAGACTATCCTATCGGCTGTCTTCCTCCTGGCCTGGTTCCATTCTAGTCCTCGGTCCTTCAAAGATTGTCTAATGTTGTCCTCCCAGCGGACTCTGGGTCATCCTGGGGGTCTGGATCCCTGGCTCTTTGTTTCCCATGCTTGTCGTGGTAGCCGATCTTCTCCCATTCTGCAGACATGGTCAAACCATCTTAGTTGGGACTGTTCTACCTGGGTCTGCAGGGGGTGGGATTTTAGGCCTTGACGTATTGTCTGGTTGCGGACCATGTCTCTTCTTGTTACTTCAACCACCTTCCTCAGATACCTCATTTCTGAGGTTTGGATCTGGCTTTTGTGGGTTGTAGTCATTGCTCATGACTCGCATCCATACGTCAAGACTGGGACATAGGTGGAGCGGTATACAGCCATCTTCGTTTTCTTACCTATAGGCTGATCACTGATACCAATCCTCTAGAAGTAAGCTGATCACTGATAGCTGTCCTGTAGAAGTAAGCTGATCACTGATACCTATCCTCTAGAAGTAAGCTGATCACTGATAGCTGTCCTGTAGAAGTAAGCTGATCACTGATAGCTGTCCTCTAGTTAAAGGTTGATTAATGAGAGCTGTCATCTAATTATAGGCTGGTCACTGATTGCTATCCTCTAGTTATACATTGATCAGTAATAACTGTCCTCTAGTTACAGGCTGATCACTGAACATATCTAGTGATAGGTTGATCACTGAACACTTTGATGTAGTAATAAGCTGATCACTGAAAACTGCCCTCTAGTTTTAGGTTGATAACTTGTCGTAGATTTTAGATAGGAGAATTAAGACTTGGGTTGGTCCCTTCTGAATAGGTTGGAATGAGTGATAGTCACAGTGAGAGCTGGTGAAAAAAAAAACACAATAGAATTTCCCCACGTGAGATGATAGGATGTGATATAGAGGCTGTCTTTGAGAATCGAGATAATCTTCTCTCTCTCATCTATCTTCTACGACCGCTTTTAAAGGCGTCAGGCAGTCTAAACACAGATATATATATATTAATATATCTCTATCTACTCACGGGCACGCACATACACGTGACGACAGGTAAACACACAGACGTGGGAAAACTATAACAATGATATACAGATAATTGGGATCGAGCTGACCAACGCACTGATTTTTTTTTTTTTTTTCAAGAGAGATATTTTAATTATCATATCAAAATTTCTCACAACACCAAAAAATTACATCAAGGAAAACATATACAAATAGTCATAAAATTTAAGAAAATGGTACAAGGATGATAGCCCGTTAGAATCTTACTCTAGGTGTTTAGCCCACAGCCCCGTTAAGAGAACAGATGATGGCCCAAAGAGTTATAGATACGTAGGGTTGAGGCTAAGAGTTTTTCTTCTTTTCTCGTAAATGTATGCACAGAGTTGAATAATCTGATTTAGCCTAAGAAGTAAAGAAACTCTAGCAAATAGTAACAAATTCTGCAGGTTAAACAAAAAAGAATTAAGACAGTAAATGGATGACAATATATAACTGTAAAATAACACTCTGATCTGCGTACACTCATTCATTCAGCCATGGCCATGGGTACACAGTTATACTCACAACTTTGCTCGCTGCCTCTGGGAACATAATAAATTCTAGGACCTTCACACAGACCCGAAAATGCAGTCCTTGACCAAGAAATCCCCAGTTCCAAAAGACGTACTAAACTCTCAGGGAACGATTCCTTGGGTGTTCTAATTTTTCGAATGTCTGATTAAGTCACAAAAAATATTGTCCAGGCACGAAAGTTAGCAGAGCACAATGTCATTAGCTTTGGTTTCTAGCATTTAAGGAATGTCAGATCGGTGTCTACTTTCAGGAAGTTACTATATTTGGTCACCACAGTACTAGTCAAAACTCTGTCGGAATGTTTCTGATCTTTGCTTGCCACAACGGGCTGAATTGTACTGAAGAGTTATTCTGGAAGAATTAATTCTGGCGCGAAGGCCTCTTACGTCATTTAATTGTTACAGTTCAGGTAATGAAAGTGATTTGTTTCTTCCCAAATAATGTTCACGTACTAGAACGCTGGTAAAGTTGGGTACCACCGTTTCACTATATAAAAGAAAGAACACATATCAAATAATTTACATATATGTACTCAATATAACTTACATTTAAAACAGCAAGCCTACAGCTTGACTTATCATTTAAATTTTCCGGTGAAATAAGTTATAAAATCAATCATCATGAATTCAGGAATATTTGCGTATTCCGTCACTATTCACTGATGTCGCATCTAGCATTTATAAGTTAGTTATTAAAACAGTTTCGACTGAGTATTTAACAGTTAAATTAAATTCCTTATAGCTACTAGTTTAGTAAGCTAAAGATATAATTTATTATGTATTTCCACTGTAACTCGTCGACTTAGAGAATATAACAAACTATAAATTAATCACTCTGTTCAAAAGAAACTAGTTAAAATGAAATGAGCGATTTAACGCTTTAACCACTTTCCAAAATACTAGATATCTATATGCTATTTACCTCAAACACAGCCCTACAGGATATCGCACAATTAAGAATTTTACGCTTATATTTATGGAAGTCTAGAAGTTCGACAAATTGTCGCAACAAACTAAGAAACTTCGCTTATACAGCTCTACTCTTCGCGAACCACCTGTCTACTGCAAATTATTGAGACAAGAATGAAAATAAAGTTTCAAACTAGGTTTAATATCTATGAAACGGACAAAGAATCCCACTGTTTCGAAACCACGAAACAGCGCCCGTCTCTCCCCTTCTCTAACCCCCTACGTCAGCTTCCCTCATGTCGTAACAGCCATCAGTGCAATTACGCACCTGCGTTAACAAACTGACCGGGAAAAGCGCGTGTCAGTTGCAAATCTCAGACAACCGTCTGAAACTGCGACTATAAGGTGTAAATATTCGCTCCTACTTAAGCGTTCGGCCCGGAAAACCCGCGCGTGACAGGTGCAAATTGACAAAAGTCTGCTCTATGTCCAGCGAAACGAATTTTTCGCACATTCACGTCTTACCTGCGCGACTGACATCTGATGCAATAAGGTTACTAGTCAGTATGAGAAGTGGGATGGGTTAAAAATATTTTAGGGCAACTTAGTGTACGAAAAAATACAGCTGTGAAGGAAAGATATAAAATAAAAGTATGCGGGTATAGAATAGGACCTTACTTGCTAGGCAATTTAATGATATAACCCAGTCAGACATATTCTGGAATAGTGTGATGCTACGTTATGTGTCTAGGGTATGTGTATGATGAAGTGTAAGTCACAACAACAGACAGATAAACAATTTAATTTAATCCACTACTCTTGACAACACTGTGACACTCACATACATATAACACTGGCTAACAAAAATATCTTAAATTTTTTCACTCGTAACTTTTCAAATAACAATATGTATTCATTACTGGCATGAATGAATATGTGTCCTGATTCAACTACAAGGGAACCAGGAATCACAATCAATTTAAATTACAAGTTATGTACAGAATGTATTTAATATGAATATTGTAGTGACATATATTATTACAAATGTTCTATGTGTGTCAGTTGCGTAGTAGTAAAATGAGGTAATACTGGTTTTGTTTTGTTCAAGCTCTGTTGGTATTTGTCATCATGACTTCAATAGTTTGTCTTTAGGGACTAGTATTGGAGATGTTCACAGTTCCTGATTTTAAGACAAGTAAATTCCCCTCTTAATGTTAATTTTACAAAGTCAGTTCAAGATGAGGGGACATAATGTTGAGCTCAGCTGGCCAATTCGCTTATCTGGCGTGATGGCGGCAGGAAAGGACTCCTCTGCTCGAATTCTCCTCTGGGTTCAGGAGACACCTCACTGATAGCTAAAAGGACCAAGGAGTATGCTGTCCGACACTGGATTCAGCAAAGTTCTGACCAGGTGCTGCTCAGTACCATCAAGACCACTGTCCCTGAAATCAAGAAGGATGTACCTTCTACTTCATAACTAACTTAAACTCTCTTGTTACACTGATCACAACACAGCACAAACATTGAGTTCAGAGCATTAGGCCAACTGTCAGCTTCATTTGAAATACTTTATTCCAGTATTACCCTTCTTAATGGTTACTACGCCTCTGCACTTCCAGCATTATTTCTTTCTAGTCAATCATCCAGGTGTCAGTGTACTGTTTGGCCATTCCATGCCGTTTTACTTCTCTCCGACACCCTCTGTTCAGGCTGGAGCATTACAGGCTTTACCTCACGTTGGCCACTGAACTACACATATATATACAGGCATAAATCAACAATTCACATTCAATTTTCATTAAAAGATATTGAATGGTTCAAGCTTACCACAATTCATACGAATAAACACAGATACGTTGATTAGCAATGAATTCTGGCACAAACGGCACAAATTCCCATCTGCTTATCTTCCAGGCTTTTATTTAGCAAAATATAAGCTGGCTTCAACGCATGATGCTTTATCTTTCTATATTTAAACAAGTGGTTTCGAACTAACGCTCCCAAGTGTGTATATCAGCGAGTCTGACCAATGAGCCACGTTTCGACAAGTGTTTGAAAAAATGTTACCTTTCCCCGTTTCCCCTAACAACCAAGATAGTATTTATAGCCCGACCAATCGTGGTTAGGCTTTCATTTGTTGCGCTCCAATCAATTTGGAGTTTACATGGTAGGCTATTTCTGTAACGTAAATTTTTTTCAAACACGTTAAAAAAAATCTTATGAGCAGAAATGATTTTATGCTGTCAGGCACCCCCAATATTTTATTTTGGGTATAATTTATTAATTCCTGGACTATTTGCGTAACGTTTTACATATTATTTGTCAGCAAGCCCTAAGGAACCCAAAAATATCAATTTAAAGGAGTTCATACGTGGCTGCATTCAAAAAATATGCAATTTCTTGGTTACCTCCTGTTTCGAAGATGTGCTGTCTGGGTCACGTTATGGTTTTCAACCGTAAACCATTCAATGTTATCTTTTGGATAATACAGTGTTTTTTATGATTTATAAACCTAACTCTGGTGAAAGGGTAGTGTATTTTATCAATCACTGTCCGTCTGAAAAAAATAAGTAGTGCATGTAGACTTACACGCGTGATGCCAGCATTTGTGCATCGCGCAAAAGGCATCGTGTTGCATGCTTCTGATTTTCAGCCCTCCCCTCTCTCTTCATCCTTTTGGCCATCTGTTCGTTCGTTTTGGTAACGCAGTATAATTAATGTTAGGATTAATTTAGGTCATTACGCAGTACGTCTCAATGTTTTTCTTAGAAATGCATCAACTTTCGAATTGAAGAAGGCGGGTAATAATACAGTAAGCTTTTTTATAAACGTGTAAAGTTTTTACAATGGTGAAGACGATCGCAGAAAATAAGGGGGATTTCGAGTAATTTCTTTGTGACAGCACTGTAATTTTCCCATTGCTACTTTCTTCTAGAAGCCATATTTCGCTCAGAATTATTTCAAAATACAGTAACTATTGGAAAATAGCGTAACATATGTCATGCATCTTTTAGCAGTATAAAAAGTGGAATTATTTTGCATTTTATTAATTTTTAATAAGTTATATAGTAAAAATGAAACGGAGCAAATAACGGTTTCCCAAAAATATATGTATTCACAAATATCTTAAAAACCTGATGTGATAGAGATAAACGGATTTCAAAATTGAAATCAGCGCAAGAAACTGACCTAAGAACACTTATTCTTATATAAGAAAGAAAAATGTTGTTTGTCAGTGTAATTGAAAGCTATCCTCTAGCAGTTGGTTGACCACTGAAAGCTGTCTGTTGGTATTTGGTTGACCACTGAAAGCTGTCTGTTGGTATTAGGTTGACCACTGAAAGCTGTCTGTTGGTATTAGTTTGATCACTGAAAGCTATCCTTCAGTTAATACAGTGATCAAGCTCTCCTCTAGTTATAGGTTTTTGCAGTAATTTTGAAGCAGAACTCCAAAAATAAAGCCTAGTAACTTTAAAGCAGAACTCCAAAAATAAAATAAATGTTATCTTTTGAAGCAGAACTCCAAAATAACAATACATTACACTTTGAAGAAAAATACATGAAATAAATGTTAATAATGCATATATCTACATGATAATAAAATAATAAATATAATAAAAACTGATAATAAATAACCAAATATATATTATTAAAGTGTATACCACTATGGCACCACCCTGTATGTACCAACTAGTCTATAACTCATTATGTTATGCTTACAAACTAACCAACTCATATCATGTCAGGCTTATGTGTGTAACTGATACTTATACAATGAAGCATCATGCCCAGCTTACAAAACAGTAGAACATTACGTCATGTATACATAATACAAAGGTCTTCAACCTTGGCAATGTCACCCACTACTGGGCATACTGGGATTTTTGGTGTGCATTACAAAAATAAAAGAAATAGTGGCCATTTCAGAGAAGAGGTCAAAGCTGAGTTTTACCCCATACAATTTAAACAGTTTAATAGTAAAAAATTTAAGAAAAAAAGTATGCTGTCTCAGGGATTTGAACCCAAGACCACTTGTTCCACAGGGACCAACTAAGCTACCCAGCCAATACAAATGTTTGCCATTTTGACTGTAACGTAAGAGGGATTTGACTTGACTCTGTCAACTTTAAAACCTGATGTAGAGACTCTTGTTAAGGGGCAAATATTTAAAAAAAACAAACATAGGAAACAAATTATTTTAACATATTTCTGAGAATAATACGTTTGTGTGAATAATTATCATTTTGTTTGAGATATGTCATATTTAGGAGGTTTGAAATGACACAAACATTAAAATTCATGATTAATACAATGTAAATGTTTATTTAGGTGGATGGTTGACATTCTGGGCATATAAGGTAAAGGTACAGGGGTGATGTGGTCAGCATCACACCGGCCGCCTTAACCTTCCCAGAGTTGCTCTGGTACCCAATGCACCAGGCTGGGTCGACACCAGTGCCATTTTCGATCTAAAAAAAAATCACACCTCAACTAGGGATCAAACCACGGACCACCGAGCCAGTGCACTAACCTCTGCACTACCGCGGCTCCATCATGGGCATGTACACATAATGAAAAAACTGGGCACTGGCCCAAAACAAAAGGCTGAAAACCACTTTTCTAGTATGATGACTGTGCAAAGCAGACACCTTTGCTGTTATACATGCCTTCTGTAAGAAGCCAATATCTTAGAACATAATATACTAATTAAAACAGTACAACCACATAGATACTGTATTCCTGGCAGGACTACAAGCAATCACAATGAAATGGTGGTAAGGGTTAACGAAGTTAAATACTTGGTGCATGGATGGCAGTGTGAATGTGTTAATGGCAGATAAAGAATACAACTGTTGCTATCTCAGTCATATCACAAGAGGTTACTAATATGGAGGCTATGGCATGGGGCTGGCAACCTCATCATAAACAAAAAAACTGCTACAGAGAATGAGCACATGCATGCAATGGCGTGAGTTTCCTATATGGGGGAACAAGTTGCAGTGGTGATTCAATAAAGCGCAACAAATGGAAATGAAGCAATGGTGATGTGTGAATAACAATTCAGTGTGAACAACATTTCAGTGTGAACGACTATTCGGTGTGAATGACAATTCAGTGTAGACGACAATTCAGGGTGAATGTGATAGTGTTTGCTTTGTATGTTTCCCAGAGGTCTCTGAGGAGACAATGACAAAATATGGCTACTGCTCCCACAGGTATGTCATAAAACAACAACTAATATGATGAGACTGTGCAATGGGGTTAGCGTTTTTACAAAAAATTGTTACAGATGCCACTACTGCAAACTCCCATGAATAGCTTCCTGCAAGCAGATCCGCTGCAGTGGGTGTGTCCATGTGAAACAAATAGGGAAATGATGATAATGATGTAACAATGTTTAAGTAGTATGAGTGTGAATGGTATGTGTGTGAATAATACAAGCAAACAATGAATTGACTGGGTACTGGAAATTAATAGTGATCAGTGATCATCACGTGTGTGATGTGTGATAAGTTGTGTGAAAATATGGTAAATGCACCAATCGGTTGTCTGAGTGCTGCTGATGCTTAGACAGCACTTCTGTGTGGGTTAAGTGGGCAATCTAGGCTTTTGCTTTTAGGGGACTTCTCGCACAAGTATATGCTTGTGGATACAACCGGGATTTATGTAAAAGGATCCTCACAAGTAAGTTCACGCTTGCCTAGGACCTCGCACAATCTAAAACTGCCACAGTGGGCTATGTATTATGAGTGTAGAGAGGTGTGTGTATGTCTGTTTTCTTAAATTCGTGTGAATGAACACTGGTGATTGGTCAACTAAATGCACGTGAACTGTGAGCATATGAATATGTGTGTGACAGTTGAAATGATGAACAGTGAGTAGTCTTTTTTTTTTAAACGCCATCCAAATAAGTCACCCACGTTATGGTTAGGATTTTTATTCCTAAACCAAACTCTAACCCTTTTTACTGCGTCTCTGAATTATTTTTTTAAGGCCGTATGGAACGGACGGCCCACTGTTCTTCATTTCAACCGAGTGGGACAAATGTGTAGGTTTCAGTGTGTGAAAAGCATATGAAAGGTGAAAGATGTGTCAGTTGAATGTGTGTAGGCCTACCTTAATAAAAGTGTGTAGGCTAGTGCGTGCATGTGAACACATTAGCGTAACCAAAAACCCATGTCTGCCACACACGTATTATCTACAAGCACTATTTGTCATAGCCAAAATATAACAGTAGGCAACTTCTGTCAGATAAAGAGGGAGCCTCGCCCTACTTGACATTTATCTATCGCGTGTTGTTAACAGACCCTTATGTGTAACAACACAATCTCACGCGCATGCTCGTGTGGCCAGCCCCCACAAGCTTCACGCCAGCAATGCCTACACCACCTGGATCTCGGTAAATAAATCACAAACCTGCTTCGAATCTCAAACTCCGTAAACGCCCTACCCCGAGCATCCTGTCTAGCTGGGGGAAGGAGAGTTATCTGACAGAAGCGTGCTCCCAAAATCTGCTACATCTACTTCAAGCAACAATAATAAAGCAGTCGACAATTAGGCAGACGACTAAATCTATACCGGCGTGCAAGTCTAAGAAATCGGCCAATAACTTTAAACATGTCAAGGACATGCTATTTCGAACATGGGACAGCAGACGAAGTTATTTTTAAATACACGTTTCTCTTCTCCTATATATTATATTTATTTAAACATGTATAACACATAAGGAAGGGAAACCCGAGGCCTGCAAACAGTAAATTAATATAAGACAAACATAAAGGTATGTTATCAGGCACTTGTAGGAAATAAAGAAGTAGAACACTAGACAACAGAAAAACAACAGACATGAGTGGCTTACCCAGGATTTGAACCCTGGACCTTCCTTGCGACAACCCCGCCTAGCTATGCAAGCGAATCACACCATCCTCCCTGCCATCTGCGCATCACCAAAAAATGATGTTTCGACGACAGGTCATTAGTGCGAACCGCTATACATAACACCGGAAGTTTACCATGGGCAATTCAGCCTATTAATGACGCAATCACTTCTGTTGTTCCACTATTATACAGTATAGGCCAGTCAAACAATTCTGGGTCTACTGTCATTTGCTGGACACAGTATTAGGGTCTTTGTCTTGTTGGACTGGCCTATATTGTATAATAGTGGAACAACAGAAGTGATTGCGTCATTAATAGGCTGAACTGCCCATGGTAAACTTCCGGTGTTATGTATAGCGGTTCGCACTAATGACCTGTCGTCGAAACATCATTTTGTGATGCGCAGATGGCAGGGAGGATGGTGTGATTCGCTTGCATAGCTAGGCGGGGTTGTCGCACAGAAGGTCCAGGGTTCAAATCCTGGGTAAGCCACTCATGTCTGTTGTTTTTCTGTTGTCTAGTGTTCTACTTCTTTATTTCCTACGAGTGCCTGATAACATACCTTTATGTTTGTCTTATATATTTATTTCCCTTTTTACGAGTTGAGGCTGACTATTTAAGAAATAGTCCCTTTCTTCTCCAAGCTCCACTAAATCATTGATTCAAATTTTTAACAATAACTGCTCCCTGTGTTTCTCAGATAAAAAAAAAAAAAAAAAAAAAACTTGCTGTGGTCGTTATTGTCCCGTTTAGTTCCCGGGATCTCTGGATCAGACAATGACAGAATATACCTACTGATACCATACGCCTGTCCTACATGGCTGACTGATTGATATAAGGTTAAGCAGCATGAGGCTTGCGACTTCGTGATATAAAACACAATACTTCAGAAGTATGTGAATGATTGATGCAGGCTTCCTTTCAGGAGACCAGTTTGAGCGGTGGCTCCATGTTCCATTAGGGGGAGAAAAGGTAAAATGATGAACGTCGTTATCCTAAGTTATTTTTCTGACTCCGTCACTTCATAATTTAACTTCTATTGTTAGATCTTTTGTTGTTCCATTTCACTTCAGCCCCTCGAGAGCCTGGTTAAATGCTTCGGTAATGTTTCTCATTAGCCTTTTTTATTATGGCGGCCACAGAAATGATTGTTAGTTACTTCCCTTGGAGTGCTTCAGCGGTTACAACCGCCCAAACACTCCAAGGAAAGTAACTAATAATCATTTCTGTGGCCGCCATAATAAAAATGAAAAACATTCAAAATATTTCTTAGTCCTGCATGCCTGAAGAAAAGCCACCATAATATCAAAGAATTAGCACAACTGCGCCTGTTAAATTAAACAGAAACGTTAAGAGAAAAGCAAATATAAAAATAAATAAAATTGGACTGAAGATTACCACACGAAATAGGTCTAGTTTCCGGCTCTGAAATGCAAGAAGAAGATAATATGGGTGTATGGTTATGTTAACGCTCATAGTGGTAATACTACTTACTTAGTCATTCCCCTTCTACCGTGAGGTGTAGAGGTTTGGAAGAGAGAGCGCCAGACCATTCTATCAGATGTCTTCTTCCTGGCCTGGTTCCATTCTAGTCCTCGGTCCTTCAAAGATTGTCTAATGTTGTCCTCCCAGCGGACTCTGGGTCGTCCTGGAGGTCTGGATCCCTGGCTCTTTGTTTCCCATGCTTGTCGTGGTAGCCGATCTTCTCCCATTCTGCAGATTGCAGACATGGCCAAACCATCTTAGTTGGGACTGTTCTATTTGGGTCTGCAGCGGATGGGATTTTAGGCCTTGACGGATCGTCTGGTTGCGGACCATGTCTCTTCTTGTTACTTCAACCACTTTCCTCAGATACCTCATTTCTGAGGTTTGGATCTGGCTTTTGTGGGTTGTACATAGTGGTAATACACGGGATATTATTGTGATAACATTCTACTATAAGATATAGTAGTTAACATTATAACTATTTGCATACTAGTAACAATATAATACAGACATGCGTATTAGTAACATGATAATGATAGGATACACTATACATAGCAGTACAATAGCGGGTAATCTGATCACCAGACGAGGGTTTTGGTCCTTTTACCTTCCTTACACCCTGCGGAAAAGGGGAGGGGGCATTTGGGTCATGACTTAATAAACAGTATAACAAACGTGGAATACACTTACGTTAGTAGTACTGATGTCAAATACACCACATTATAAGTATAGCTGTATTGTCATATTATTCGTTATTCCAGATCACCATTTATACAGGGATGGCTAACTAGATGACCTTTGGGAGCCTGCTATGCTGGGGGGAATTTTAGTAAAGAGTCACCCCACACATTTTTGCAAACAGCAAATAAATATGACATTTCTGACTGATTATGAGTTAGGGAAGGCAAGGGCAGGGAGAAAGGGAACTAGTCATTCCATTAATAAAGCTGAACCTAGTACAGCGAAGTCTCCAACATTTGACTCCCCTACGGTAGTTTCTGCTCTGCGACTGCCTTTACCTTTATGTAAGGCTCATGGGAGCCGCATGCGGCTCGCAATCCGCGCTTTGGCCACCCTGACCATACATGGATACTAACAAACATGTACATCATACCACACTGTGATATACGAACAATAACAGCACTCAAAAATACTAGACTACAATGACAGAAATGTACCATGCCCGCATGCTTTATGAATGCCCAGTTCTGACTTAATTTATTACCACAAGAAGACGACAAATAAGCCAGGTATAGCATTACCCTTCAGTCATAACAGCTACGGAGCTACCCGTCAAAAGTGACGGGCAGAAGTATATAAAAAAAAAAAAAAAAGCCAATGGAATGAAATCTGCCTAATTAATAAACATCACAAAATTTTCTCTACATCTGTTATAATTGCATGGATATCTTTCAAAATCTTGCCTTGGTGTGAATTAAAAACACACACTACAAAAATAAAATTAAATTTAAAAAAAAAAACTTCCATTATTTCTGGGGATATCGACTTGGGCGACTAAATCGGCCGAAGGTATCAATAATTATTTGGGCGAAATGAGACATATACTCCCCTAAAATTCATGTCAACCTCTTAAAACTATTAACTGTGATGATAACTTACAGACACGGCAATGTATATTGTATTGTATAGATCCGCTTGACCAAACATTTTCATGAACTCTATTCCTTGTCTATATTTATGTATAAATCTAAGACAGATATACATTTATATTTACTGACTATATTTTTTGCTCGGAAATTTGTGTAACGTGAATACTGCACCACGACCAAAATGTAAGGCCTGCGAGTTCTTTAAATGAGTGCTTTAAATTTACACAGTGCAATGTTTGCCTTTTCATCAACAAAAATTGGTGGGAATGCGCCATTATTCGTTACATTTCACTTAGTGCATAAGAATATTCTTAATGTGTCGATTAAGAGTACGAACACAGGACACTGCGTGTAGTAGAGTTCATAGTGCCGGTATTCAGCACACTATGTGAAACACGTGTGTACTATCGGTTATTTCTATGTATATGCTATAAGTTTCATTCTCAGCTAAATCGTTACTATATACAGATCTACCCTTCAACAGCTAACACTTCCAATATCCTATGATGGGTTGTACTAAGATGGGTGTCAACATGTCAGCACGGACAGAAGACGCTAAAGATACACAAACTAATAAACACGTAAAAAGACACCAGATTCAAAGAGACGGATGAATGAATGGTTCAGGGTTGAGGAGTCGGCCAAAAAAAGTTTCTTTCTCTGACTCCTGAAATTGTAAAAGTCGGACTCCGGCTACAGTTTTAACTAGTTATATGACATCAAAATCGACTACAGTTTTAACTAGTTATATGACATCAAAATCGACTACAGTTTTAACTAGTTATATGACATCAAAATCGACTACAGTTTTAACTAGTTATATGACATCAAAATCCAAGTCGGAGTCAAGACATTTGTGGTGGGTTTTGATGTTATGAAACTCATGAACATCAGTTGGAAAGAATTCAAGACTAATCGACAAATAAGAGAAGACTCTAGGCAGAAATATGTCTCCGACTATATAAGGAAAAGACGATGGTCATATATCGGTCATGTCCTACGAATGCAAAACAACAGAATACCACTACAGGCGCTCACTTGGGTTCCTGAGGGTAAGAGGAAAAAAGGAAGACCAAAAGAAACACTCAGAAGAACAATAATAAGAGAAGGAAGAACGTTGGGCCTAAATAATGTGCAAGAGCTAAGAGGAGTGGCGTCACAACGAACAACCTGGAGAGCACTGGTTTCTGCCTTATGCGCCGTGTTTGGTGCTTAAAGAATTTATTATTATTATTATTATTATTATTGTATTAAATGAGATCAGCTATGAAGGTCCCTGAATTTAACAAATAGTATTTTAAACTTTCCAGAGTACCTTTCCGCTACCACCCTTTTGATCTCATTCAAAATTAATCTATATTATTATATAAAATGACTTCGTGTAGTGTCTAGGGTTATGAATGTGGAGTGTAATGTGCAATAACCAACAAATATACAAACAAATAGTTTATTATCCACAACCACCAACAGTACTACAACAATAACATACCAACGACACTTTAAAAGGCCATCTTATTTAAGACAGTGGTTGAAATTTGTGTAAATACAATTTTGTACAATTTATTATCCTGATTCTAATTTATTTTGAACCAGGACTGACAATCAAAAGTGAAATCAAAAGAATCATTTACAACATTCCAATAACACAGTAGATCTTCTGTCCATACATACAATATTATTCTAATATAAGTGTGTAGTTGTATTCTTCTACTTTGAGGTAATACTGGTATTAAACCATAGGTTGTTGGTTATAATCACTCCCTTTAAGTTATGTCTGTTTTCGTTTGTCACTTGTGGAAATATTAATACTAGGCACAGTTTTCTTTACTAGCACTTTCTAGTTCTTTTAAGTTGAGCTGCCAGGTGCCGAACAAGAACTTATCTTGGCAGGAGAATACAGGTAGAACGTTTCCTCTGCTCGCTTGACAATCTTTTCCACCTTTTGATAGGCAATGGCCACTAGCATGGGCTCGAAGTATACAGACAGAGTCCTGAATCGAGCAGTTCTCAGGCGTTTGGTACTACATTAACGTCAGTACCCAGGACCCTGAAATGTGAAGGTTATGCATCCTTCTTTATACCTAGTATACTATACTATTCCACATTTAAGTACAGGTACATTACAAACAAACGAAAAGGGTCATAGCTTTATACCAACCTATGCCACCATTATCTTTTGATGTGACAATGTACACCAGTATTCCTCTCCCCTAATATTTACAACGCCACTGCAATTCCAGCTGTCATCTTTTCCATATAATAGGATAGGTGTTATGCTCCTTGATGACAATCATACATATTTTCTTGTAGTTTTACACCTCTCTGACAGTCTATCACATGGTGGATCAATCTCTAGGCTTTGCCTAATGGTTGCTACAGACCCACTCACTTACAGACATATATTATTATTTCACATTCAATTTTTATTTTAGATACATGTTAATAAAGTCAATCTTACCACATTTATTCAATGAAATACACAGTGAACGATGACTGGCACACTTTCGATCTGCCGTTCTGTCCAGGCTTTTGAGAAATATGGTTTTCACAACACAAGCCTGATCTCATCGCTACGTGTCAAAATTTTGTTAGAAAATGGCGTCCCCAACTAATGCTTTTTCCCCAATATCAACTACTCTGGCCAATGATTACCCTTATTTCACTTGTAAACAAAGTCTTTCAAAAATACAATTCAATTTTCTACTACGTTACTCGGGTGATATATGTTTAGTACGAGGTCGGCCAATAATATTTCGTCTCACTTCAAATTCCACTAAATCCCCTTCATCGTACCATCTTAGCCTAGCTTTCACCTAATTTTTTCCCAAAAAATATGCGATCCAATCTAAGCAGATATGACTTGACTTGACAGTATCTCTGATTCTCTATGTATTGTTTTATCAATATTTGATTATTTAATGGACTATTTAGATAACTAACAACATATTCTTGGTCAGCAAGTCTTCAGGTACACGAATATACGATTTTTATGGGGCTATGTGGCTTGGTTCAAAATTCTATCTTTTTTTTCTATGTTAGTTTCAAGCTAAATACGAGAGCTTATGTCATTCGCAATAAGAGCTAAGCGTGTTTCCATGACCGTAGTGTCCACATTTCTAACTTTTTCATCGTATTGGGGAAACCCGCCTAGGGCAAAGCGTGCAAGTCGGTTGTAGAGTTAGAACCAATTTGAGACGTGATTTGCGTGTGTTATCTAGCCTTGCCCCTCCTTTCCCCAAATGCAGTTAGGCAAATATTTCTTAGAACTAGGAAAAGTGGTTCGTTTATGTCAAGGACGAATTTGAAAATTTGGGTACCGTTTTGTTCGGCTTATGCGTTTGCAAATAATAAGCTGAAGGCGTAGGCGACAACTTACGATTCTCGCCGAAAATTTTTAGTACTATCTTATCTTTGACTTTATGCACTATACTGTTATATTCTAATTTAGATATTGTATTTAGAAGCTCACCACAACATTTTTATCGACTCCGACTCCACTAAAAAACGACCGACTCCGCGAGTCAGACGGAGATGGACAGACACACACAGACGGTCGGAAGACAAATATACAAACGTGCACGTGCATTAAGTCAGAATCGGTAGACCCAATGAAGACACAATTTGCAACGATTCCGAAAGATGCGCCACCAGTGACGTACACACAATATTTTCCAGGCCGTCCTAGAACTATCCTACTTCACATCTGCTGCTGTGTATTTTATAAACACTATAAATTCCATCCTGTTTCTATCGTTCATGTTTTTAAATCCAGAGACAAAATTTATTAGCAAGCATTCCATCCACGTGAAAAGTGGGAGTCGACAAAAGTCAGGTCATCATGATCAAAACTTGAAACTTAACTTCATGTTTAGGCACTAACTCTTTTTCATCATTTCCCTTTCGGCTCCCGATGGAGCACTGAGCCTCTACTGCAGCTGGCTCCGTTACCGGAAGCCAGCACCAAAGAATTCATGTGCTCTTACGGAGGTGGTAGGTTGTCGGGCCCTTGCACGACCCCAATAACCCTTTATTACAACATATCCGATGCAGCGGTAGGCTTATTTGTTTCCTCGGAGACTCCCAGGTGCTAAACAGGACCGAAGCAAAAACAAATTTTAATAAGTCATAGAAAATAAAAAGCAGAGAATCAAATGAGAAAGAAAGAAAATAAAAAAATATACGAAATTTTTTTTTTTACATACATAAATTGGCATTGTGCTTTGCTTTAAAAAAAAAAAAAACTTCTTTGGTGCTTAGCAGACATGAAGGGCATAAAGAATACATGGAAAGATCTTGAGCTGAAAGCACGTGACAGGAAGACTTAGCTTAAGTTTGTTGAAGGCCTATGCTCCTTGAAGAGCTGATGGATCATGATGATGTCACCTGATTACTGTTTACCATCATGATGATGTCACCTGATTACTGTTTACCATCATGATGATGTCACCGGATTACTGTTTACCATCATGATGATGTGGGGAGCCGCGGTAGCATAGTGGTTAGTGCACTTGCTTCCTAGAGCAGTGGTCTATGGTTCGATCCCCAGATGAGGCGGGAATTTTTTAGGCCACAAACGGCTTCTGGGTCGACCCAGCCCCAAATGGATACCAGGGCAACTCTGGGAAGGTTAAGGCGGCCGGCGTGATGCCGACCACATCACCCATCGTGTGCCGACGGTCAAGATAATATGGGCCTAACACCATATTCCCAATATGCCTCAAATGGGCGTGTAACGGGTTCCTTTACCTTTACCTATCATGATGATGTCACCTGATTACTGTTGACCAATCAACAATATGCTAAGCCGGACAGGACTAGCCTGCAACTACAGTACACCTGACTTTAAAGGGAAGGATTCTATGGTAAAGGAATGGAAGAGGCACACATACACCAATGACTTGACATGGTAGACCTTGTCAGAGGGGAGGGTCTCGTGAGGAAACAGGAAGCCAAACATGGGAAGAGATAAAGAGACAACATTAACAACTTTAAACGTAAATGCACAACCCCATTTGGCAGACAAATTAAATTATTATTTCCTCTTTAAATTGTGCACTGATGCTGTGACAGGATAATGAGGTAAAAATGCGAGGAAAGGAGTACACACAAACACTCACATTCCTGCAGAATGGATGCCACACCTGGACACAAGCCTCGCAAACAGGAACTGCGTCTACCAGCATCAGGGGAAAACCAAAACGCCAGCAAACAAGAGCAGATAGTCGCATAGCAGATAACTGCTGTAAGAAAACGAAGTGTGATAATTCTCATCACATCATCATCATCATCATCAAGATCCTTGCATTTTAGCTCTCTTCGTAGCACATATCTTCTATACACTTATGCCACGACCCCCGTCACGTGCCTTCAGTTCCAGGTCTTTCCATATCTTCTTCACCTCTTTCATTTCCATCTCCAGTTCTCTTCTCCGTGTGTTTTTTAGGTTTTCCTCTAACTCCCTTACCCTAAAGATTCCACAACAAGGACTGCATTGTAACGCTGTCAACACTATGAAGAAACAATATCCCAGGTCTCAGCTTAATGAGGTGGAGTGACCAGAATAGAGTAAACCCCAAGCAGTCCCCCGGGGTCTCTGGGGAGAAATAAATGGACTACTGCTTCCTGATTGAGGAAACCTGTTGATAGCATTACAAGGCAGTCTTTGTCCTGGAATCCACAGGGTAACAGAAGAAGAGGTAGACCAAAAAACACAAAGAGAAGAGAGCTGGAGACAGAAATGACAATGGTGAGGGAGATGGGGACAGACCCTGAGCTGATGACACGTGACATGACTTGGCATGTGTCTGTTGAAAGCCGATGCTCCTTTGGGGAGATGAAGGGTAATGAACATGAACTGCTCCCTCGGGCATGCCGTTACAGGGAGTTTTGTTCATGGGGCTGGCAAGCTCAGCGTGTACAACACATTATAACATAAATCATCGCTACAAGATCATGCGCTTCGACACAGGATCCCGAAAGGGGGAAAGGGGGCATCTTGCAGTGGTGGCTCCACGCACCATATTTGGAGCAAAAAAAAAGGATATGATGATAACGACGACGATGATGGAGCATACCTGCTCTACCATACACTCCGGCAAAATGTGAAAGATAATTTTTGTTAAAAAATAAGTTAGAAACAAGCAATAATAGCTACCTTAAAAAAAAACAACAGCTGCTCAAATGAATTAACTCTAACTTCACGTCGAGTTACCGGGAAATAAATTCATCTTGAACATCAAAGATCACATCTGCGGTTTCTATATTTTTTGTTTTCAAGCTGCCTTTTTTTCCATTCAAAGTGCCATCTGAGATGAAAGGAAGGAGAGAAAATACATAAAAATTAAGAATTTACAAGCCATTAGAACAACACAAGATTGAAAGGTCTTCCAGATTGGACGAGCAACACTCGTTTAAAGTTGCCAAGTACAATGATCTGGCCGCGAAACTGAGACACCATGGGTTCACTGCAAGGGTCATGGCTGTCGAGGTGGGTACAAGAGGTCTCGTGGCTGCGTCAGTGTATGATCTACTGAAACTGTTGGTTAAGCTACATTTCAACAGTTGCCTACGGCGACCCTCCAGTGTTGCCATTTATAAATGTATGACCCCACTAGCTCGTCTGGTTTCCCCTAAAAGAATATACTACAGTTAATTTGGCCAACATTCTGCTACTCTGAAATTAGAAAACCATAGGTCGAGAGAAAAAAAACATATCGAATTTCCAGCTCCACTACCATCAAAAATCAATGAGCTGATTTAATGGCAATGCCTTTTTTTAAGTATAGAAAAAATATAAATATCTGAGTAAATTAAGTCATTCACCGTTCATGTGTCATTCACCCCCAAAATAATTCCATTCACCCTTGGGTGAACCATTCACCAGTTTAAAAAGCACTGCCCTACGTTACTAGTTTTCACTCTTTTCTTCCTGCTTCCATGTGAATGTAAGGGAAAACAAATCGGGAACTTTACTGATAATAAAAACGAGGGGGGGGGGGGGGGGAACACTGATAGGAAAAAAATGATTTAGGTTAGGCAATGTCCTCAATCTCATTAAGTATCCTCCAGCACACTTAGGATTGTTTCAGACAGAATAAACGGCAGCACATTAAAAATAATGTTCGCTTGCACAAAAATGGGACGGCGGCGAGACAAAAATGTGGGAACCACTGATCCAACAGAAATCGGACGAAGATCTGGAATGGCACGATAAAATGACTGGAAAGACAAGGAGTACATTGGACTAAGATGTTAGACCGACAGACAGCTGCAAAGGCAACTGATTCAGTGATTCTAGACGTGAAGCATGATGATGTACAAAGCAGAAAATGTCCTCTGGTGCAGAGGCATATGATATAACCAACAGAAAGGAGCATGACTTGCCTTTTTTATCGCAAGAAAATCCCCAGATTTGGCACCTGGAATGTTCGCATGGAACAAGAGGAAACTGCACAGATGGCAGCAGAAATGTGTCTAATGACAACCAAAAATATACAGACTTTTATAATAAATGGGTGCTTCCGCAGAACTGAACAAAACAAATAGTATGACAAGATCACTAATGTGAAACTAATGGAAAGAACAAAACGTAAGTGGAAGAAGAGTTGAGAAGATGCTGGCGCTGGGTATGTCACAAATTGAGAACACCGGCAGACAGCATAAAGCAGTTCGTGTTGTGGGATCGGCAGTGTAGATAAATAGAAGGCGATAGAAGGCAACCAAAAACACATGGGAGGAAAGAGATGAAGACGGACACGACAGGGAAAAAGAAGACTTGGAAAAACACTGAACGGGTGGCACAGAACAGGAAATCTTGGCGTGTTCTTGCTGAAGGCATGTGGTACAAGGTGAGCTGAAAAGTATTGACTGACATACATATATATGCAGATGCAAAACAAGGAGGTACACCATGGTCGTATTCCCGTTACCAACTAGAAGCCCATTTTCCTTAACAATGTCAGCTTTCCACGTCCAATGGGAAGCGTTTCCAGTAACACAAATGCTGTATAGATCGCGGAAAACTCAGAAATGTTGACAATATCAACCCATGTGTTGTGAAAACTACACAGGGTGATTGAGAGGTCACTCCCTATTTTTAAATTTTAATATCCTCACTTGTATATACAGGATATACACAAAACAAATGTCAAAACATGAAGCAATAACTCATTTCCCCAGTTACCCTCCTTGCTGCCTCTGCCTTCACTGGACAGCAATGATAGATTTCCATTTTTACAGCTGGATAGACTGGTGCGTGGGGTAATAAGGTTTCCACCTCTTGACAGCAGTACAAGACAGTTCTTGGCTTGGAATCGCAAGGGTAAGAGAAGTACAGGGAAACATTTTGTTTGAAGGCCTAATCTCCCTTGGGAAGCTGAGATGCACTGATCATGATGATGATGTAATGAACTGGTAGAAATTCTAGAACATCTGCTAGGAAGATGACACACATACGACTTCACACAACGATCTCCACCACAGAAATGACTGCAAATTATGATAATGACCCACAAGTAAGTTAACGTAGAAGAAGACGATTTCGATAACTAGCATAGCGGCATTTATGTTTATTCCATTCCCAGCATGTGTCAATACTCCAAGCAAGCACAACAACATGGCTGCACCAATACCAGATATTTCTTCGCGGATATACTGTAAAGCTTTATAAATTTTGGCACAAATAACAATGCAATTTCTGCCAAGCCAAGAATATGATGGGACAGCATTACAATTACGATGACAGACTTTCATTTTATACATTTATAGAACATATACACGTTTATTACATATAGCAACCACGTTGACGTAAAGATAGCCCAATGGCAGATACTGCCCTAGGGAACTGAAGTGTTAGAAACTTCACGTATAATAGGTCTCGACTTCATGAGGTCAAGTAACCAGTTCCCTTCCTCATTTTTTGCCTCTGCTTTCCCTAACTCAGAGCACAGCTAGATACCAATTTTTACAGCTGGATAGACTGGTGCGTGACGGGGCCTGGTTTAGAACCAGGTCCCTCTGCCTCGAGAAGCAAGCACTCTAATCACTCGGACGATCAAGCATATACGGCAAGTGCACCACGACTACCGTACCATACCGTCGTATTTTCTTCTTGTGATCCCTTGGTACGACATGATCGCCAATTTGGAACTGACGACAAGAACCAGACTGGTGCCATGTAGAACAAGAGACGAGAAAACGACGCTGGCGATGGATAGGGCATACACTGAGGATAGCATTAAAAGACATTTCTTGTTCTGGAATGTCTATGGTAACAGAATTAGAGGGAGACGGGAAAACACACCAAGAATTAGAGGGAGACGGGAAAACACACCAAGAATTAGAGGGAGACGGGAAAACACACCAAGAATTAGAGGGAGACGGGAAAACACACCAAGAATTGGAGATGTCAATTAAAGGGACGGAGACAGAAAAACACTGCGCTTGTGGCTGTGGACAGAAGGAATAAACCTATGTTTGTTTTAAGGCATGTTTTTGTTTTAAGGAATATGTTTGTTTTAAGGCATATGTTTATTTTAAGGCTTATGTTTCTTTATGGAATAGGTTGTTTATGGATTAGGTTTGTTTTAAGGCATATGTTTGTTTTAAGGCATATGTTTGTTTAAAGGCATATGTTTGTTTAAGACATGTGTTTGTTTAGGGCATATGTTTGTTGAAGGTATGTTTGTTTCAAGGCATATGCTACTTTTGGCGCTGCCGGATTATGACGATGCAAACACTAAAAACATAAACAGGAGAGAATACACATGTATCTAAAACATCCTAAACAGAAAATGTGACCGAACTTTCTGAATGGGTGTGATCGCCAACTTCTGCTGCCAGCAAGTAACTCAACATAACAGACCACCATTATAAGCACACACTTCTATGCGCATGCAATGTACTCGAGGATCCACTTATCCATGCCTCCATCGTTACTGGCGTTAGCCGAGACCGGAAGTCGGGAAATCGACTTGACATCTGAGACTCCAGGTTACGAGAAATGTCGCAAGTTTGCTCACAACTCTGAACATTTTATTACTGGTCACGTAAGTAGCAGAAATTATATACTGCTCAAAAAAATTGAAAGGCCACTTAAAAATTCATCTGCAGTTTTTTTTTTTTTTTAAATAAAGTTACAATTATAAAACTCACATATCATAAACAGTTTTCATTGCACATTACATTGACATTAAAATGAAGAAAAACAAATGATTTCATTAGTAAGAAAATCGATGTCAATCGTCTTACCTCCCTTTTTTGAAAATTCAGAATCATTACACAAAAGTTAACATGATTCAACATCGAGTGTGTCCACCATGAGCTTGAATGCATTCACTGCACCTTTGCCTCATTGATAAGACAAGAGTTCTTAGAGTCATTTGTGGGATCGCTTGCCATTCCTGCTCCAGGAAGAGGAACAACTGATTGAGGTCAGTAGCAGGTGGATGATTTTCTCTAAGTCTACGTCCTAGCAAATCCTATACATGTTCTATCGGACTGAGATCAGGAGAGTAAGCTGGCCAGTCTAAGCGGGGGATATGTTGCTGTTGTAGCAAGTCGTTCACGACCCCAGCTCTATGTGGTCGGGCATTGTCGTCCTGCAGGATAGAATCAGGTCCTAGAGCCTGAAGTGCCGTAAGAGCAAGCGGCTGTAAGATGTCATTTCTGTAGGCCAAACCATTCAACGTACCATGCACTCGATACAAGGGTGTTCTGGAGGTCACACTAATTCCGCCCCACACCATTACTGATCCCCCGCCATAGCGATCATGTTCAAGGACGTTGGCATCATGATAGCGTTCTCTTGGGCGCCTCCAGACACGATTTCTGCCATCTGTGAATGATCTGGTGAAACGGGATTCATCTGTGAACAGAACTCTGCTCCATTGATGCCTTGTCCAGGTCACATGACACCGAGCCCAAGCCAGACGAGCTGCGCGATGAGCTGGAGCCAAGACAGGTCGGATGACAGGTCGCCTTGCATGCAGATCTGCATCTCTCAGTCGGTTTCGTATGGTTTGGTCACTGTCGATTACGTTGGTGGCTGCTCGCAGTTGCGCCCTGATGGCACTGGCAGTGATTGTTCTTTGTCTGAGAGCCAATACAACAACAAATGTGTCTTGCCGTCTTGTGGTAGACCTTGGACGTCCTGACCTGCGTTGTTCTGCGACACTGCCGGTTGCATTATAACGATCACGCAGAGTTTGTATGACAGAGTGGGCAACTCCTAATCTCCTAGCAACTTCTCGCAACCTTACATCATCCTGCAGCCATGCCATCGCTCTCCATCTGTCAACATTGATCAAGCGTCTTCGCTGAGCCATGGCTAAAATGGTAAATGTTACAAACATACCCACTGCCCGTTCCTTCCGAAAAGTGGGTGACATGTGTTCACTATAGCCACGACGTGCACGTGAAAAGCAAATTTCAGCAATGTTATCAACAGGTTTTGCCATAGGAAGCATTTTCAAACATGCATTATTTCCCTTTCCACCACGTACATTTGATTGACCTTGGAGGTACACACACGTAACACAGATTTGATTTATTGTCAGATTAACAAACATTGTTTAAGCATGCAACAAAATGCAGCAAAACTTTTTTGACTGAGTGTTCAGGTTTTAAAAAAAAACAGCTTTGTTGAAATGACCTAAAAATTGAAAGTGGCCATTAACTTTTTTTGAGCAGTATATTTCTTGAACAGTGAGTTGGCCTCGAAAAGTAGTGTAGTAGGAAATCGACTTGACATCTGAGACTCAGGTTACGAGAAATGTCACAAGTTTGCTCACAACTCTGAACATTTTATTACTGGTCACGTAAGTAGCAGAAATTATATTTCTTAAACAGCGAAAAGTAGTAGTAGGAAGGGACTCTCGCAAACGAACGAGAAAGAAGCAGAAAAAGAAACGTCACAGCATGTTCCAATTTCTTCAGACAGACATGAAAGAGATCAAGAATGGCAAAATCTTGAGCAGATGGCATAGGACAGGAGGACCTAGCACTATACTTCTTCTTCTTGTATCCGTAGCCCCTGACTGACAAAGCAGTCAGTGGCCATCACGCCTAGTGGCGTCCTGTAGGGCAGCAACAAACTGTCCTATTATTGCTTGGTCGGTTGCCATCCTTCGTGCCGTGCCCCAACTCTGGTTCATGCTTTGCATCTCAGCCTGCACTGTTCTCCGCCAGGTTGACTTCGGTCTGCCTCTCTTTCCCCGTCCTTCTGGGGTGCATAGCATAGCAGTTGTGGTGATGATCCGTAGCATAGCAGTTCTGGTGACTAACACTAAATATGAGAAGATTCAACAGTAGATAGAGAAAGCAGCAAAACTTGCTTGGGATTCTAGCAAATGAATACACAACATTGGATAACATTAGAAACGTTGAAAACCATTGGGATGAGAAAAGAAATCAAAAGAAAGAAAACAGAAGCAAAGTCCTCTTGGCTGAAGGAAATATATAGTGAACAGCACGGTCAGCTGAGCATGGTCTCCCTCATTAAAAGTCTGTATGCTAATTTCACATGCAGTTTTGGGCAGAGCAAGCTAACTTGTGAGGTGAAAACAGAAGTGCAGCAGGGATGCCCCGTATAAACCACTCTGTTTATAACTATCATAGACTGCGTGATGCGTCAGACAACAGGGGATGCCCTAAAGAAATAAGATGGCCAGCATTCTCTACACTGGAGGATCTAGAATATGCAGATGACATTGCACTATTTGGCAAGCCTTCTCTACACCGGAGGATCTAAAATATGCAGATGACATTCCACTATTTGGCAAGCCTTCTCTACACTGGAGGATCTAAAATATGCAGATGACATTACACTATTCGCACACTCACATCAACACATTCAAGAAAACTTGAAAATACATATTATATACCTAGGAAGCATAGTAACATCAGATGATGGAACATGCAAAGACATCAGTAGCCGCAAAGACATCAGTAGCCGAATGAATAAAGTCAGAAAAGCCTTCGCCAACCGAAACAACATCTGGAAATCCTCCCAGTACAGTACAAAACACTAAATAAAAAATATATGAGAGCTGCGTTAATTTATGTACTTCTGTACGGTGCAGAATGCTGGAAAATAAAAGAAAAGGAAATGTCCAAATTGTCTTCTTTCCACACAACCTACTTAAAGACAATTTTTCGAATTTTCTCGCCGAAGATCATCACAAACCTAGAATTGCTGACTCGGAACCACCAAGAAGACATGCGCACTATTATAGCGGGTAGACGCTGGAATTGGGTTGGCCACATCTTCAGAAGAGACCCTGACACCATCCCCAGAACTGTCATGCTATGAACTCCAGAAGGAAAGCGAAAGCAAGGACGGATAAAAGCCACCTGGCTGAGAACTGTGGAGGCAAATGCAGATATCCAGCCACAACAAATTATACATAGGTAACAGTAACAAACATCATGTTGCATACCAAGGCTCTGTAATTAGAAGCAAAGAAAAGGACTTCCGCCTACTCTCTGTGACATCGTAAAATGCGATATTAGGAGGGTTATACATGCGACTAGCAAAGTCACCATGTACAAAAATATTACACAATCATCTCGATATTAGGAGGGTTATACATGAATATAGTAAAGTCACCATGTACAAAAATATTACACAATCATCTCGATATTAGGAGGGTTATACATGAGACTAGCAAAGTCACCATGTACAAAAATATTACACAATCATCTCGATATTAGGAGGGTTATACATGAGACTAGCAAAGTCACCATGTACAAAAATATTACACAATCATCTCAATATTAGGAGGGTTAAACATGAGACTAGCAAAGTCACCATGTACAAAAATATATCACAATCATCTCGGCAAGTGCAGATGAAGTGTAATGGCACAGATTACGTGCAGAGGAAAAGGAAGAGTGGGAGAACAACTACAACGGTGCCACTGATGCATATGATCAGCAGTTAAGAACAAACAGGCCATCAGTCACGTGTCGAGGCTTCATTATATACCTCAAATGCTCCTTAAGAGGTTAGAATAAAATAAAGATAACACAAAACACAAGAGCAGATATCAAACAGTAGATTAACACACGCAGACAACTGACGTTACCTCATATCCCCTGCCACCATCTATGTCGTCATCGCTGCTGTTCAAACACTCGAACATAATGGCTGTTTCTGCCACACTCCGAGGTTGTCAGACGATTCTTCCACTTCAGAAATATATCACGTGTTATTGCCTCACAAAGAAGATCCACAAATCTACCTAACCAGGCACCGACACAATTACCGGTCACTTCAACCGTTCAGAGTTAAATAGTATCTTAACACGTCACGTGATTAAGAACAAAGTCGGGAGAACGACTATCTATATACCGAAACGTACTTCACCGTTCAGTTCTTTGACTTCTAAAAAGGCAGCAACTTCAACTTAACATGATAACGCCGTCTTATATAACAACTAGCATCATTACTGAGAAATGTCATACCATAACGGATTGAACAGATGCATTTTAGTTTTCTAACTATGTAATCCGACACCCGTTGTACTTCTAGCTAACGACGTGACTGATCAGCGCACTACCTCATCACAGATCTAATCTATAAAAACTTCATAAACATCACACTATAAACCAGCCTTTCTCAACCTTTTTATCCTGCAGGAACCCTTGAAATAATTGTCTGGTCTCAGGGAACCCCTGCATAAAAATTATTATATATATACAGCTCACTATACCTTAGCGTGATCAGTAAGTTGTACATATAGTAATCCAATGAAAATTGCCAAAGCTCTCTGAAGTAGAGAATAATTTATGTCTGTGGATCTGTTTATTTTGGCCAACTCTTTTTGTGTGGTTCCCACTCCCCTAAAAGTCTGACCACAAATTTCTACTATACAAGATGCTAATGAAATATGGTATGCGCAAGAGTGAACTTGTTCTATTGCGAACTGCCATACGGGGCTGCTCGGCCCATGCCTACGGGGTGCGCAAAATTTTTATAAAAAAAATGTTTATTTTTTTTTATTCAATCACGATCTCTCGGGGAACCCCTAGCGACCTCTAACGGAACCGTAGAGTTTCGTGGAATTCCGGCTGAGAAACCCCGGTATAAACTGGCATCATAATTTTCCTTTGCACTCCTTACGGAGCACAGAGCTACCTGTATAGCCCTTGCCATAAATTTACACCAAGCATTCACGCGCTCCTGCAGCAGTGGTTTGTGGCACTTTGTTTTACGTGATAAGGTTGTCACCTTAACCCTGTATTAGTCGCTTTGTTAGAGATGTTTGATGAAGTAGCGGTCCTATTTTGTCTTTGTCTCTCGAGAGACCCACAGGAACAACACGGGCCTAATTGACGTTTCTTCTTCTTTTTATGGAATCCTTAGTCCCTGACTGATACTTTACCATGCTGAAATTCACATATGTAAATGTAACACATTCCAGACTAAGCCTTCCCATCCGCGGGACTTGAATGCAAGGAAAGACGCATATATATATATATATATATATATATATATATATATATATATATATATATATATATATATATATATATATATATATCTATATATATATATATATATATATATATATATATATATATAGTAGTTACACTGCATGGCCTTACATAACCGATGGACTTTGTGTCATTTACAGTATTTTTATTTATTTATGCTTTTAATTTACTATTCACTTTCGGTTTCCGGTTCAGTAAAAGGAAAAAAAAAAAAGTAAAGGAACCCGTTACACGCCCATTGAGGCATATTGGGAATATGGTATTAGGCCCATATTATCTTGACCGTCGGCACACGAGGGGTGATGTGGTCGGCATCACGCCGGCCGCCTTAACCTTCCCAGAGTAGCTCTGGTACCCATTTGGGGCTGGGTCGACCCAGGAGCCGTTTGTGGCCTAAAAATTTTCCGCCTCATCTGGGGATCGAACCATAGACCACTGCGCTAGGAAGCCAGTGCACTAACCACTATGCTACCGCGGCTCCATTTCCGGTTCAGTAGCGGACATTTTTGTTCCAACATGTGACACACATCAGGGAGTATTTTTCTCTTATTTTGATAGTTTCTTGTTCTGCACTTAATTCTCACTTTCTTTCCCTTCTGTCTTTTGTTTGTCTGTCCCTGACGAAGGCCTTGTGGCCGCAACGTAAGTTTTTCCTTGTCCTTTCTCTTATGTGTTTTTTTTCCCGTCATTTACAGCAGCAGGGTAGATTGGAGCGTGACGCTACAAACACGCAAACAGAAATGCCCAAACATTTATTCTTTCAGCTGCTGACTTAGGTTCTGATAACACGTGAAATAATCCAGAAACTACCGGCTACAGCTAAACGTCTACTAACAGTAAACCTTTGATCATTCGTCTAACAACTGACCTTGGACACCTGCTAACCGTGAACTCTTCTACTACATTTCCGTCTATCATTCCGAGATGCCCCGTCACGGCTGTAGCTTCCATCTGGTTGCCTAAGCGATCATCTATTTCACCTCATTAAGCTTCTATGTGAGCTGCAGATGCTACCATTCCAAGAAGTATGGCACCTGCATTTTTTTTTTTTACATCAACGAAAAAGGATATTCAACTAATCCCTATTTAAAATGTACAGGGAGTCCCATGGCAGACAGCGTTAGAGCCTTCACTATACTGGGTCCAGCTTAGATAGGTTTTTATTCGGGTAATTATCATAGGTTTTCGCAAATATATTCATGCTTTTTTTTTTTTACAAATTATTTCTGTACTGTAATTTATTATGACGACATGTAAGCTTAATAATTTTTCTCTGTAATAAAATGTATTTGTTTGTAACATTTTTAATTATGCGTTGATAAATTTATTTTAAGAAGGGGTTCGTAGCCTTAGCTGGACAATCAAAGAGGCACATGCCACAACAATGGCTAAGAACCCCTGGGCTAGACTTTTTTAATTCACTTAATTATTTTGCTTTTGTTTAAAGCGGCTTCACCTATTTTACCTTGAACTCTGGAAACCCCACTCGTTAAGTGAGACCAGGGGCAACCACTTGGTCAACGGAATTCACCTTTCCAGCGTGGGAATCCGAACAAGTTAACGTAACATGATATTCCCCAACCTTTCTATATAATCCCCGCTTTAAAACTCTAGTGACTTCCTAACACTCGAAACACACAGAGCTAGAACTCTCCAAAGACGGTATCAACAAACTGATAACGAATGTGGGAAAAATGCTGAATGCTGTAGAATACGCTTCTTTATGAGAAGGCCCTATACGAAGCCCATCACACTGACGACATTAATTAAGACTGCAGTACGAGTGGTGCTGTCAACTAGGCAGTACTGTGTGTATAATTACAAATCTGCTGCAGTGTTATTTTCTTGCCTATACGAAGCCCATCAAGGTGACGTCATTAATTAAGACGGCAGATAAAACTACCAGTGGTGCAGTAGCTAGGAAGCACTTCAAAATTAATGTATTGAAATATCTACTGATGTGCTATTTTCTTAAGTTAGCGTAAAAAAGGTGATCCCATTGCAGATATGCTTTTTAATGGAGTACTGCCTCATTTTTTTTTAAATTGCCCTGTGTAGCTCCCTAGGTTCTCTGATTAGACAGCACAAGAACACTGTTACTGCTCCCTCGTGCAATCGTATGTGCAAGGCGACTAACATGAGGATGGCAACCTCATCATGTCAAACAAATTGCTACACAAACCATCGCTACAAAATCATGTGACTGCTTGCTGTGGGCTTCCTGCTAGGTGACCAGCTACAGCGGTAGTCCCGGGGTTCATAAGGGGTGACAAGGAAGATGATGCTTGCCTCTTTTTGAACAACAGCGCCCCGTTTAACCTAGACACAAGGTCTAGTCTTATCTGTTACGCGAGGGCGCAGGCCTAAATACTCATGGTCCTGAAAATAATTTCCGAGGGGAGAGAAATATTAGAGATTTCGCTTATATCTGGTCTCAGCCTTACGAGGAGTCGGGTGACCAGGACCCTTCCTTGCTACCTTTCTCTTCCTAACTCAGCAGCTGAGTTAGGTCATACCCATTTTTTTTTTTTTACAGCTGGATAAACAGGAGCGTGGCACGACCTAGTTTCGAACCCCCTCCCTTTGCCTCGGAGAGCACGCGCCCTAACCACTTTAATCTGCTGGTATCTATTTCTGTCGCTCTCGCGTGTATCCCGTGCTAACAAAAATATATCTGCTGACACAATCAGCTCTATTCTTCCCCCCTCCCCTCCCCCCTTTCGCTGTCACGCTGACATTTGCATCATATGCGCGATATAGTTTACTTTCAATCTGATGTAGGTAATCAGCGAACGTCGTCCAGATGAGACGAGAGATACCTTTCATGACCTCATCAATAATTGTTTACGATACCAAGGTCTCATCAATAATTACTTACGATACTATCAATAATAAATCAAAGGCTTTAATTCAAATGTACTGGCTCCTGTCCAAGTGCCGGGCATGAAATAATGACGCGAGAGACCTTGCAGAGACTGACGTTCGCAAATTAAACAAAGAAGTTGAGATCAAGATAAGTGGGACATGTGTTCCATATGGTCTTGAAAAAAAAGAATTCAGAGACGCAGTAAGGCTTAGGTTTACGAATCGTAAATCTAAGGCTGGGATCTTTCACGATTAATTAATAGATTAATGGGTTAAATTATTTTAATAGAATAATTGATAAAATAAATGTTAATTGATTCATCCATTTTTAAGCATTGTTTTTTTTTTTTTAATGTGACAGCATTTGCTATGTTAGAGGTTTGTGGTATGGAATTTCGCAAGCATTGTCAATAATAATAAATAATTTTCAGATCGATGTTGCCTTATAACAAGTAAAATAAATAGTCCTTAGTGATTTATTTAAAAAAATATATTTATGATTTTTATAATTTATCGTGGATGGGTGTGAAAAAAAATCGAAAAAAGGTGATTCGTCTTACGAGGACAAAAGAATAAAAAAATTATAATCTATCACATTGTTCGAACTTGATCGATTAATCTTCGATTACAGAAATTCGATTAATCTATTAAATTTTCTTTAAATCAATCCCAGCCCTACGTAAAACTCTGAACCTTAATCCTAATCCGGTTGAAATGAGAAACAGTAGGCCTCAAAAATAAAAAATAATACGAGGGGCATTCAGAAAGTAATGCACCACATCGTTTTTCTCAGCTAATAATGAAGATAGAAGCATGAAATTTTGCACACTTCAAATATGGCATATGCAAATTGTGTGCACCAAATTGCACTGCAACCGGCCAAATAATACGGCTGCCCTAAACCGTTGAAATGGAGCTTGTTAACAATTTGCGTTATAAGCAGCGAATTGTGATAGAATTTCTCGTTGCAGAGAAGGAAACTGTTGTGAACATTCACAAGCGTCTATGTGATGTGTATGGAAGTTTTGCAGTCGACAGGAGTACAGTCAGTCGCTGGGTTCAGAGAATCAAAGAATCAGGAAGTGGAGATACGGAGCTGCTTGATCGGCCGCGCTGTGGACGTCCTGCCACAGCCACCAACGCAGAAATGTTGAAATGCGCTGAGGGCATTATTCTTACAGATAGGCGAATCACTACTCAACAATTGGCCTTACAGCTGTCAGTCAGCATTGGTAGTGCAAATGCAGTTATAAAAACTCTCGGATTTTCTAAAGTTTGCGCAAGATGGGTTCCTCGAAGTCTCACAAATGACCACCGATTGCAAAGGAAAGCAATTTCTTCTGAATTGTTGGAGCGTTTCAATGCTGATGGAGAGAACTTTTTGGCTAAGATTGTTACAGGTGACGAAACCTGGGCACATCATTTTGAACCTGAGACAAAAAGACAGTCAATGGAGTGGCATCTCCGCAATCACCAAGAAGAAAGAAATTCAAGACAATTCCTTCAGCTGGAAAGGTCATGATCACTGTCTTTTGGGACATTGAAGGTGTGATTCTTGTGGACGTTATGCCAAGAGGAGAGACAATCAATTCGCAAGCTTACATTAAGACATTGAAAAAACTCAATCAACGTTTTCGCAGAGTTCGGCCGCACAAGAATCCAGCAGACCTGCTTCTCCTTCACGACAATGCGCGCCCTCACACAAGTCTGGCAACACGGGAAGCAATCACCAAATTGGGTTGGACTGTACTACCCCATCCACCCTATAGTCCCGATTTGGCACCCTCTAATTTTCATCTATTTGGTCCACTTAAAGATGCACTCCGTGGGACAAGGTTTGAAGATGATGAAGGAGTGATTCATGCAGCGAAGAAATGGCTACATGATCAAGACAAAATCTGTTACGGGCTAGGAATACATGCACTAGTTTCGCGCTGGCATAAAGCCGTACAAGTTGATGGGGATTATGTTGAATAATACCGATGTTTACAGGACATATCCATGTATATTAAGTATAAATTTCATGCTTTTTGAATAAACAGCTCCTGAGAAAAACGATGTGGTGCATTACTTTCTGAACGCCCCTCGTAATTCAGAGACGCAGTAATATGGGGTAGCCTAAGGGTTAGAATTAGGTTTATATACCCTAACCCTAATGGCGCTGGTGACTTAGATGACATCGAAGGTGTCCCACTAGTCTTCACTTCAACCTCCTAACGACACTGCCGACCTATTGGGATGGCATCACACTTCATCTCAACCAAACAAAGATACTTGAAACTTGCACACGTTAAGAAAAATGTCTTAAAACTGACAAACGCCAGTAAAACTTACACCCGCGTATTAAACAAACAAATAAATAAAAACTAATATTCTGATCTGAAACATACACAGGCATCTACTACAAAGATACTTGAATTATGAATCATACATTATCACCACCATTAACCTTCTTTTCGCCAAGGAGCATAGATCAATAAATTCATGCCAAGTCCTCATGTCAAGGTCTTTTAATTTCCGCATCATTTTCATTTCTGTCTCTATGTGTCTTCTCCGCGTGTTTTTCTGTTTACTTGTATTTCTGTTACCCTGGACATTTTAAGAAAAGGACTACCCTGTATTGCTATCAACACACTTACTTTGAACAATGTTGCATTTTTTTTAATGGCTTGAAATTTCGGTTGAAATTCTTTTTCCTCGTTCGCCCTCAGACTTCTACATTAAAAACTAATACAAGTTGTAGTCAGCTCAAGGTTCCTGACATTTTCGAGCAGTTTTTGGTGGATAGAAGTAAGACGTTGCCACATGCTATTCCTTTTACTGCTGCGTGTTAGGCATGACTGCAGCAGATGTTCGGCTGTCATGGTGTTGGTTGAAATAAAGAACTCTGGGACGTGTGTTCGACAGGCCTTAAAAAATTCACAGACGCAGTAATACGGGGTAAGGATTCAATTTAGGAATGAACCTCCATTCAGTGTCATACCAAATGGACGAATAATCCCCATGCTCTGATATATAATGAACGTCTCACATTACGTCTACCGCTGGCTTGTACAAGTTTAAGTGATAATTTGATGAAGGTCGCGTCAAAATAAATGAAAGTTACACTACAAATAAGTAAGACTGTTTTTAATTTAATACAAGAAATGACAGGTCATATATAGACAGCAGAAATCTTAACACACAATTCCGTTAGCTTCTCCGAAATTACTACGTAGAAAGAAACAATTGTTTCGTGTAACTTCTAAGCTGAACACATACACACACACGAGGCACACTGGGAAATTATTCATTATTCGCACACGTCAAAGTTATTTGGTTCCAGGTGTGGTGAAGTGGAAAGTTATAAATACTTATAGGGAACTTAGTGTACTGACTGAGATCAGCTGTGAAGGTATCTATATCTATTAAGAGTAGTGTATTATAGATAACCTTACTTGCTACCACATATCTATATATCTCAGTCAGAATTATTCTGGAATAGTGTGATGCTACGTTATGTGTCTAGGGTATGAGTATGGTGAAGTGTAAGTCACAACAACAGACAGATAAACAATTTAATTTAATCCACTACTCTTGACAACACTGTGACACTCACATACATATAACACTCTACAAAGATATCTTAAAAGAGTCACTGATAAACTTTCGAATAACAATATGTATTCATTACTGGCATGAATGAATATGTGTCCTGATTCAACTACAAGGGAACCAGGAATCACAATCAATTTAAATTACAAGTTATGTACAGAATGTATTTAATATGAATATTGTAGTGACATATATTATTACAAATGTTCTATGTGTGTCAGTTGTGTAGTAGTAAAATGAGGTAATATACCTTCTACTTCATAAAACTAATATTATACTTCCTTTTTACACTGATCTCGATATACAGCACAAAACATTGATTATCAAGAGCCGTTAGGCCAACTGTCATGCTTCATTTGAATTACTTTTTACCAGCATTTACCCTTTCTTTATGGTTACTACGCCTCTGTGCCCCTTCCAGCATTATTTTTTTTCTAGTCAAATTTCATCCAATGTGTCAGTGTGACTGTTTTGGCCCATTCCATGCCGTTTGTTACATTCTCTCCGAAGCACCCACTCTGTTCTGGCTGGGACGCATTTTTTTAGGCTTTTAACTCTAACGTTTGCCACTTGAATCTACACATAATAATATACAGGCATAAAATCCACAATTCACATTCAATTTTCATTTAAAGATTATTAAATGGTTCATGCTTACCACAAATTCAATACGAATTAACACAGATACGTTGATTAGCAAATGAATTCCTGGCCACAAAAAACTGGTCATACAAATGGGGTGTGGAACTTCCATCTGCCTTGTATGTTCCAGGCTTTTATTTGAGCCAAATAAGATGCTCGGGCGTCAAACAGCACTTGATGCTTTATCAAAGCTATTTTAAACTAGTGGTTTTCGAACTAACGCTCCACCAAGGTGGTGTAATATCAAGCGAGTATCTGACTCAAATTAAGCCCCGTTTCGACTATTTGTTTGAAAAAAATGTTACCCTTCCTTCCCCATTTCCTCTAAAAACACAAGATAGTATTATAGCCCGGACCCAATCGTTGGTTTAGCCTTTCATTTTGTTGCGCTCCAATTCAATTTGGGGAGTTTTACTTGTTAGGCCTATTTCTGTAAACGTAAATTTTTTATTCAAAACCCAACCGTTAAAAAAAATATCTTAATGTGAAGAAAATGATTTTTATGCTGTCAGGCACCCCCAATATTTTAATTTTGGGTAAAAATTTTATTAATTCCTGGGACTATTATGCGTAACGACGTTTTTACATATTATTTGGTCAGCAAAGCCTTAAGGAACCAAAAATATACCTAATTTAAAGGAGCTACGTGGGCTGAGTTTCAAATAATTATGAATTTTTCTTCCTACATCCATGTTTTGGGAATGATGTGCTTGTTCTAGGGTACTGTTATGATGTTCAACACGGTAAAACCATTTCTATTGTTATCTTTTCTAATAAGAGTCTGTTATGATTTATAAACCTAACTCTGGGAAAGGGTAGTGTATTTTATTCACTGTGTCCACGTTTGAATAAGATTTGTGCCTTGTAGACTTACCCACGCGTGATGCCAGCATTTTGTATATCCGCGCGTCGCGTGTTTGCATGCATGTTCCTGATTTTCCATAGCCCTCCCCTCACGCATCTCCTTTTGGTAAATCTGTTCGCTTCGTTTTGGTAACGAATTAAAAATAAAATGTTAGGATTAATTTAGGTCATTACGCAGTACGTCTCAATGTTTTTCTTAGAAATGCAGCACACGTTTCATTGAAGAAGGCGGGTAATAATACAGTAAGCTTTTATATCAACGTGAAAGCGTTACAATTTGCAGACGAAGCAGAAAACAAGGGGGATTTCGAGTACATTCTTTGTGACAGCACTGTTATTTTACCATTGCTCTTCTCTTATTAATTTTATTTGTTAGGCTTCATATTTACCTAATAATTTATATATGTGGATTAGAATATTTCATGACACCTCCCCTCTTAAAACAGACATTATATGTCAGTCCTTTATTCTATATACACATAGAGAAATTTATTATTATTTCTGGGGTTTACGGTGATTCTCATCACACGGATGGCGGCTTAAAAAATCCGCTCCCAGATTGGTTTTTCCAGATATATATTCAATGCTAAAATTATATGGAGCCAGAAGCAAAGACCATCGGAGTAACCTAGAGTTCTCATGCTTAGCCTGTGCTAAAAACGATAAAGGTTTGTGGTCAGTTTGCAACTTAAATGCCTTCCCATATAGATAAATATTGAATTTCTTTATTGCCCATATTACTGCAAGACATTCTTTTTCGCTAGTTGAGTAGTTGATTTCAGCTTTATTCAACTTTCTGCTAGCATATGCCACTGGGCTTAATTCCCCATCCAATGCATCTGATTTCTGTAGTAAAGTTGCACCTAACCCAATATTACTTGCATCCGTCCTTACTATGAATTCTTGACTTAAGTCAGGTAATTTCAAAATGGGTTTACTTGTGAGCTTTTCCTTCAATTCTTGGTAAGTCATTTCACATTGTGGTGTCCATGTAATGCGATCTGGAAGTCCTTTACGTGTCAATTCCGTTAAAAGGTGCACATATGGAATTAAAGTTTTTGATATACTTCTGGTAGAAACCACATAATGAGACAAAGGATCTCACGTCCTTCTTGGTTTGTGGTCTCGGGGCTTTCTGTAGTTTCTCTAAATTCTTTGGGTCAGGGGTCATGTTTCCCTGATAAACTGTGTGTCCCAAAAATTCCAATTCTTTACATCCAACGCAACATTTGGTTGGTCGGGCTGTTAAATTTGCCTCCCTAAGTCGATCAAACAGCATGTTCAGAGAGTCAATGTGTTCCTCAAATGTTTCTGTTGCTATAAGGATATCATCCATAAAATTTGTTATACAGGGATTATTCAGAGGATCCAATAATTTTCTCATCATTCTAGAGAAGACACTAGGCGCATTCTTCAATCCAAATGGGCAATCTATTAAACTCATAGTGTCCTTCTGAGGTACTAAAAGCTAGGTATGGTCTAACCTCAGGCTTTACTGGAATCTGATAGTATCCTTTACTCAGATCCACTTTTGAGAAATATTTAGCTTTATTTAGTCTGGCAAACAGCTGATTTGTATCCGGCAATGGATCCACCTGTCCTTCTGTAATAGCATTCAGTCTCCTGTAATCTATACAGAGTCTATGTTCTCCAGAGGGCTTCCTTAAGAGTACAACACCGGAACTATACGAAGACTCACTGTGCGAAATAATTCCTTCCTTCAACAGATAGTCTATCTCTTCCTTCAAAGCTTTCTCCTTAGCAAACGGAATCGAATATGGTTTCATACAGACAGGTGTGGAGTCTATTAGTTTCATATCATATTCCAATAGGTTTGTATGCCCTGGTCGGTCTGTTAACACCTCTGCATGATTATTTAGAACCTGTTGCACTCTCTCTTTCTGAGTTTTCGTTAAATGTGTACTGATTTTCACCTGTGCTGCTGTCTCACAGGGGTGTAATGGATATTCAAATGATGAAAGTGGTTCCTTTTTCATCTCCATGGCGATGGACAAGGTCAACAAGTGTGTCTCTTCCTGATGTTCTCTTTCCAAATATTTCTTCAGGAGATTCACATGATAGATTTTTTCTTTCCCCTTCTTATCTATCTTATAATTTGTTCTAGACACCTTCTCTAGAACTGTATATGGACCCTGCCATCCAATTTGTAACTTATTCTGACTCCCGGGCAAAAGAAGCAGTACCTTCTCTCCCCCCAGCCAAATTTCTGTCTTTCGCCTTCCTGTTATAATAGGCAGCATGTTTCTTCCTGGCTTGTTTCAAATTTTCATTGGCAAGTTTCCAGCCAGTTTTTAACCGAGTGGTCAGCTCATTCACATATTGGTATGAAGATGTAATGTTTTCCTCTGCCTTTTCATCAGTCCACGTTCTTAACAAAGCTACATATGGACCTTTAATTGTGTGGACCTATTTGTCCATGCACCGGTATGGTCTCTTCCACTCGAAGCTTTATAGTGATGATTTTTCCTCCCAGAATTATCATTCACAAAACGACCGCTACCAATTTTTTCTTTTGGGGCTTTCTCCCCACTTAAAATTCTTGATGAGAGATTTCCTCTCTACATCCTCTTTCTCCAGTTTGTTTAAGTCCGATTGAGGGATTTTCGGCTTATCCTGGGGTAAGACATCTTTTTGCACTCTCCGCATAGTGGCCATTGTAAAACAGTTAAGTGAAGCTTGTCCGTGAAAAGGGGCTTCCCATTCCATTTGGTCCACTTTATCAAATTTATTTTTCTTTTTATTATCAGGCCTAATTTTGCCCTGTGGCGTGTCCAGGTCCTGATCAATGTTCCCACTTGTGGGTGTTCCCTCATGTACTATGCTACACCTTTCTACAAAATTTTCAATGTCCCATCTTGCTTTGGGCCAATAATAATTGTGAGCCACCTTTTGAATGATGGTACCTATCTTCTCATGGTCCCCATCTGGTTTCACATGTAGGCTCCTTATTAAGTCTGTCCTATATCTTTTTTGGAAGAACCAGCTGTCCGTGACCATTGGATCTAGCTCCAGTCTTCCTATACATCAACTTGTTTTTCATGTAAAAATCTCCCTTGCCTGGAGTTGTATGACAAGTTGACAATTTTCTGAAACAAGGCTTGAGTGTTTTATCCCCAGCCTGTGCCATATACACAGGTTTCCTTCTGCAACGGTCAGTGTCATGATTGTCCATCTGACAATTTTTACACCACCTTTTTCCTTGGTTGAAAGATTTTCTTTCATCATATTTCCTTTTCATCGAATTGTGGGAATTTATTTTTATTTTCATACCGTGGCCTATCAAATTGGTGCTTACCTTTATTTTGATCCCTAGGATCAAATTTATTAAAGTTCTGTGGTGCCCTAAAGTTATCCACCTGTTTCTTTTTATTACCTGTTACCTCTGCTTGAGCTGCTTGATACCTTTCAGCAACATTTAGCAACTCACCCAGCCTCTCTGCACCTTGTTCCATGAGAAACTTTCTCAGGTCTGGAGCCATGGACTCTCTTAGTTGCTCTATAAGGACCATTTCCTTAAGATCTTGGGTTTTCCCCAGAGAAGTCCATTTCTCCAAGTATGTCTCTATTCGTGCAGAGAACTGGTGATAGGTTTCACCTGACAGTAGTTTAGCATTCCTAAATTTTTTTCCTATAAAATTCTGCATTCTTTTTCATACCTTAACAAAAGAGCCTGCTTTAGCATGTCATAATTTTCCTGATCACCTCTGCTCATTTTTGCAAAAACTTCATAAGCTGCCCCACGAAGTCCCTGAGATAACTTTAAGCTCCACCTTTCTCTCTCTAACCCATACGTGGTAGCTAATAGTTCATACTATTTAGGTAAGCTTCTTCAATATCATCCATCTTCTTTTCTCAACAAAATGATCTAAATGAAAATTCATAGCTGAGGTTGAGGCTCCTTGAGTAACCGTAGCATCAGAGGCAAAGGGACTGGCACCATTTTCAGGAGCATGGCCTTGAAACTCAAACTCCCTTAGTCGTAACTCATGTTCCCTTTGTAATCCTTTCTCCTCCTTTTCTGCTTCCCTCTCTGCACGCTAAACTCCTCTCGTGCCTTTCTGCAGCTAATTTCTTCTCTTTCTGCAGCTAATCTCCTCTCTTATGCCCTTTTCTGCAGCTAATTTTTTGTCTTTCTCTTTCTGCTCCAATTTCTTAGCCTCAGCCTCAATCTTCACCTCTTATTTCCTTGTCAGCCTCTAACTTTCTTTTCGGCTTCAAACCTTCTTTCTTCAAACGTTCAATAAATTTGTCCAACAATTCCGTCGTGACAAATGCAACGCATAACTTTGCCCATCGTAGATCCTAAATGCAATTGCAGTCTGAAAACAGCATGCAGAAAACGTAGAACGTTTCGCTAGGTCCCCCGATTGTCCTATCAGGTTTAAAGTTTATACAATGGACTAACTAACGAATTCAATTTCTAACTATAATATATCTAATGGACAACACAGGCACCGTGAGCTCAACCTTATTCAATTCCACCCGAGGATACCTTTTAATTCTTATATTCCCTGAAGTGAATTACCCCCAATATTTTTAATAGGGAAAGATTCAAAATCCCAAGAGCGAGACCCCAATATATGTGGTGAAGTGGGATGTTATAAATACTTATAGGGGACTTAGTGTACTGTCTGAGATCAGCTGTGGAAGGTTATCGATATCTACTATAAGAGAAGTGTATTATTAGACTAGGCCTCCTACTAGCTTGCGTCACATATCACATATATTTCAGTCAGAAATTATTTCTTGGAATTAGGGTGGGAATGCTACTAATGTATCTATGGGGGGGGTAATGGGGGGGGGGGGGTCCACAACAACAGGGGGGGATTAAAAACAATTTTTAATTTAATCCACACTCTTTGACCAACACTGTGGGGGGGGGGGGGGGGGGGGGGGGGGGGGGGGGGGGGGGGGGATTCACTGTGAATAAACTTTCGGGGGGGGGGGGGTAATTCATGGGGGGGGGGGGGGGGGGGGGGGGGTCCCCAGGAGGGGGGGGGGGGGAAACCAGGGGGGGGGGGGGGGGGGGGGGGGGGGGGGGGGGGGGGGGTAATTTAAATATGGGGGGGGGGGGGCACGGGGGGGGGGTACAAGGGGGGGGGGGGGGGGGGTATTTGGGGGGGGGGGGGGGGGAAAAAGGTTTAATACTGGGGGGGGGGGGTTCAAAGTCCTGGGGGAATTTTGTCCATCTGGGGGGGGGGGTGGGGGGGGGGGGGACTATTTATTGGGGGGGGGGGGGGGGGGGGGTGGGGGGGGGGGGGGGGGGGGGGGGGGGGGGTATTTTTTTATAAGGTTTATTCAAGGGGAAGGGGGGGGGGGGGTTTGGGTGGGTGGGTGGGGGGGGTGGGGGGTGTGGGGGGGGGAGGGGGGGGGGGGGGGGGGGGGGGGGGGGGGGGGGGGTGGGGTTGGGGGGGGTACACCTCACTGGGGGGGGGGGGGAACCAGGGGGGGGGGGGGGGGGGGGGGGGGAGGGGGGGGGGGGCGCCCGGGAGAAAAGGGGGGGGGGGGGGGGGGGGGGGGGGGGGGGGGTCCCCTGGGGGGGCGGGGGGAGGGGGGGAGGGTGGTGGGGGGGGGGGGGGTGGGGGGGGGGGGGGGAGGGGGGGGGGGGGGGGGGGGGGGGGGGGGGGGGGGTCCCAGCTTCATTTTGAAATACTTTATACCAGTAATACCCTTCTTAATTGGTTACTAATAACGCCTCTGGCACTTCCAGCCATTAATTTCCTTTCTAGTCAATCCATCCCAGGTGTCAATGTACTGTTTTATGGCCATTCCATGCCGTTTTACTTCTCTCCGACACCACTCTTGTTCAGGCTGGAGAAATTTTTTAGGTTCTTTACCTCACTTTTAGCCACTGTAACTAACACATATATATAATACAGGCATAAATCAACAAATCATATAATTCACATTCAATTTCATTACAAAGATATTTAAATGGTTCAGAGCTTACCACAATATACATGACGAATAAACACAGATCACTTTGATATAGCAATGAATATCTGGGACAAACTGGCATCGAAACTTACATCCTGCCCATGATTACAGGCTTTTATTGGGGGGGGGGGGGGGGGGGGGGAGGGGGGCGGGGGGGGGGGGGTCAAGCCTACGGTAAACAAGGGGGGGCGGAGGGAGAGGGGGGGGGGGGGGGGGGGGGGGGGGTGGGGGTCTGACCAATGAGGCCCCGGGGATTTGACAAATGTATTGAAAAAAATGTGACCTATGGGGGGTATCCCCTACAACAACCAAGGGGGTACTTTGGGGCCCTGGGGGGGGTGGGTAGGGTGGGAGAGGGGGGGGTCCAATGGGGCAATTGGAGTTTACAGGGGGGGGGGGAAGTTCTGTGACGTGAGAGTGATGTGCGGGAGACGTTTAAAAACAAAAAAAAATGGCGGGGGGAGGGGGGTGGGGAGGGGGGGGGGTGGGGGGGGGGGGGGGTGGGGGTGGGTGGGGGGGGGGGGAGGGGGGTAATGATCTCCTAGGGGGGTGGGGGGGGGGTAAACGTTTTAAAACAAAATAATTTGGGGGCAAAGGGGGAGGGGGGGAACCCCAAAAATACTAATTGTGAGGGGGGGGGGGTGGGGGGGGGGGGGGGGGGGGGGGGGGGGGGGGGGGGGGGGGGTTTTTGGGGGGGTGGGGGGGGGGGGGGGGGGGGGGGGTTGTGGGGGGGTAAACCCCTTCTATGGTTATAACTTTTTCTAATAGGGTTGGGTTTATGGTGGGGGGGACCTAACTCTGGGAGGGGGTAAGGGGGGGTGGGGGGGTGTTCCGTCCTGAGGGGGGGGGGCCTTGGGGGGGGGGGGGGGGGGGTGGGGGGGGGGGGGGGGGGGGGGGGGGGTGTGGGGGTGGGGTTTTCCAGGGGCGGGGGGGGGGGGGGGGGGGCATCCCGGGGGGTCCATCTGTTCGGGGGGTTTTGGTAACTTAATATAATTAATGTAGGATTAATTTAGTCATAACGGGGTCTCATCCCTCATGTTTTTTCTTAGAAATGCCAAGTGCACACGTTCATTGGGGGGGGGGGGGGGGGGGGGGGTTAAGCATTTCTATCCAACGTAAAGCGGGGGGGGGGGGGGGGGGGGGGGGAAAACAACTGGTATCGTCACGTTTCAGTCTACCCAGCGGTAAATTGGTACCTAACTCAAGCTCTTAAGCTAAGGATGGCAACGGTAACAAGAAAGGGAATGGGCCATTCCATCTCATAAAATTGAATCTAGTAAACTGTAGTCTCTAACTCTTCATTCTCCTACGGCCATATCTGTGATGGGACTACTCTAACCTTTTACTAAACTACACCTGAACAAGACGAAGTTTAATGCTTTCTCTTAAGGTTGGCAAGGGTCAACCGCGTAAAACAGCAGTTTCCCGTAACTTCTCCGTAAATATAAAGTAATAGGATCAACTGCTTTCATCTAACCTCCAAGCTGAACACTTCTTCTTCTTCCGTCCTTAGCCACCGACCGTCAAAGCAGTCAGTGGCCATTACGCCTAGTGGCGTCTTAGGGCAACAGCAGATAGGTTTTCTTTGCCATTGTTTCCCATCACGCCTAGTGGCGTCTTTAGGGCAACGGCAAATCAACCCATTTGCTGTTGTTTCCGTAATCGAAGTGACTGGCAAACGGGTGATCAGCCCGTTGTGAAGCTGAAGACACGTAATAGATATGTTAGGAAATTATTGGCATCGCATACTACACTACACCTGAGCGAGACAATTACGTTTTCATACGTCCTATTACGGCTGACCACTAGTCAACCTTAAATACTAAATACACGGGTAAAACATTCGTTTCCGTTTTACTTCTCCGAAAATACTAAGTATGCCTACACAGGAAAAACTGTTCTAACTTCCAAAAAAACTGTGTCGTCAAACTTCCAAGATGAAAACGCACAATAAGATATACGCAAGACAAGAATTCGCATGAGCGAGACAATAATGTTTTCATGAATTCTTACTTATGGTTGACCACTTGTCAACCTTAATACTGAATACACGGGTAAAACAGTGGTTCCTTTAACTTGTCCGAAAATGCTAAGTAGATAGAACCAACGGTTTCCGTCTAACTTCCAAGCTGAACACACACACACACAAACTGAGATAACCTGAGAAGTTATTCACATACTATAGTACACCTGAGCGAGACAAAAACGATTTATTGCGTTCCTAAGGTTGACGACTTGTCACACAAACACACACACAGTTCGACTGAACAGTGACTCCAGCCACAGCGGATACGTAAGACAATCGACACCGGTGTAGGCGTGCGTGCGCGCGCAAGTTCAAGATATAACATTTCACAAGTCTAGTGGCGTGATTCAGGACAGTAACAGCACTCATAACCACTCTGGTGGCAATGACAACAATGGTGCTGGGTTGGTTGTAGCCGGTCTAGAAGCAACAGCGGAACAAGATACTTAAACGTTCTGCGTAGCTCCTCTTATCAGCATGTTCCCCAAGAAAATTGTGGTTATCTCGATGGTCTCTATTCTTCCTCTGAGAGAAGTTTATAAGTTCTTCGTTCACTCTCAGGCGTTAACTTGAATACTTTCAAAGAAAGCAGTGCTCAGCTTGAGGTTGTTAGTATCTCCGAAGAGTTTTTTTCCAGATTTCTCTGGTCCAAATATGTTGAACATATTAAGTTCTGAACCGACTTAGACCTATCTGGCAAGAAGCCGCCACCTTAGACCTATCTGGCGAAACGACCGACTTAGACCTATATGGCGAAACGACCGACTTAGACCTATCTGGCAAGCAGCCGCCAAAGTAATAAGTAACGAGGATTCCCGCTTAAAGTGTCCGATTGGCCAAGCAGTTAGAGCGCCTGCCATTCGCGGCACAGTTACCAGGTTCCGAAATCGAAATCTTAGTAACGTCATGCTTTGGTCTAACCAGCTGTAAATGGGTAAGTGGCTCAGCTCGTCAGTTAGTAAATAAATATAGATAAAAAAGCAGGCACTTGTAAGGCAAAAAGGAGGACACGAAACAACATAAAAGAAATATAAGTGATAGGCTCACCTGGGGTTCGAACCAGGGACCTCGGGAGTTAGGGTAGGCACGGACAAAGAGGAAGGGAACTGGTCAATCTACCTAAAAAAACTGGATGGTGAAGTCTCTAACACATCAGTCGCCTACGACACCTTCTGCTACAGGACTATCTTTACCTTTAAACCCCGACGAACTATGACCATCTCGCCAAGCGACCGACTTATGTCCGGCTAGCCGTCGCCCATGTAACTAAAATCACCGGCGTAACAAGCACGAGATCGTTCCGGATAAAGAACAAACGATTGCGCCTGGGATAATGAATCACTCACGTAAGTAGTATTCAGCAGCCAAGAATGAAGGTGCAATATTCATCATGTTGTGTCATTAAGCGATTTTTTTTTTAAATTTCTCGGACAGTAATTGCCAGTAATATCAAACTTTCCCTTTTTATGATTCTTTTTTTTTTCTACAGCACTGTTTACGCACGCCATTCTTTCATGCTGACAAGGCGTACCTTTCTCTATTATTCACGTGCTCAATTTCCTCCCTTGTATCGAAGAAAGAATTTCTTTTATCTGGCACGCAATGGCGTAAAAGAGACATACGCATTCTCTCAGCTAAGGGAGATGAGGCCTCCGATCACCGAATTACAGGCCCCCGGATTACGTGGGTCGCGTGGGCATATACTTGTTACAGCTTCCGAAATCTAATGCTGGCGTTACATGTTCTTGACGGGAACCCAAAGAGGAATAGATAAGAAAGGAGACCAAAGAAAACGGAGAAAAAACGGTGAAAGAGCAAGTCAATGTAATCATGATCTCAGTAGTGAAAGAAGACGGCACTAGGTTCCCTGCGGAACAACGAGTGAGTGTGTGAGTCGCGGCTGTGGTTGAAGAATTAAACATGATCTGATCACGACCATGTTATCCGTGCAGAAATACCTGTCCTGGATGATACCTTTTTTAAGTGGGTTATCTCTCGCGGACAAGGTGCCGCGTTGGATTCACGGTATCGGCGCTGCCCCAGTCTACCAGCTGTAAATGAGTACTTGACTTTGCTCTTGAATTATGGAAGGAAAAAACAGCAAGGAAGGGAACTGATCACCCCACCTCTCGATGCTGGACCTAGTACAGGTATACATCGCTGTATTGCGCCTCGCTTTATTGCGCTTCGCAAATACTGCGCTTTTTTTCTTTCAAATTATTTATGTTTATTTATTAGAACGTACCTTCTTCTTCCGATAGATTTTTGCTCAGATGATGAAGATTACCATATTTTTAGCAATAAAGTATTTTTAATTTTACAGTACATTTTTTTTTTTGAGTGTTGGCGCTATTGCGCACTTAATAGACATAGTGTAAACTTGATTTTAGGCTTTTATATTCACTGGGAAGCCACAATAAAATGGGTATGACCCGCTTTATTGCGATATTCGCTTTATTTCGGTGGTCTGGAACCGAACCCGTAATATCTCCGAGGTATACCTGTATAGTGAAGTCTCAAATACTTCACTCCGTTACGGCATTATCTGCAATGAGAGTACCTTTGCCTTCATGTACTCAAACACATGATTCATCCCGTGAGTCTATGATGTGATTACTAAAGAATAGGACTACCTCGGACATATTGTCAGCGGCGACAAATAGGTTGTGTGTACCAGGCTGGCAACTACATCACGCAAAAGAAATCTGCTACAGAAAGCACAGCTTCAACAAGAGCCACATGAATGATTTCCAGGCAACGAAGAGGCAGACAAAAACTCGCTAAAGAAGGGGGATCACTACAACAAACCGATATAGGGACAATTTATGAAACGGCTAAAACAACCATAAACGCCACATTCAAGTCCAAATGGGTAAGAAACACCCAGGCCATATAAAAAAACATAATGCTTATCACCAGCTATCTAGGCGAGAATAAATAGATATTAAAAACATGATGCCTATCACCAGCTATCTAGGCGAGAATAAATAGATATTAAAAACATGATGCCTATCACCAGCTATCTAGGCGAGAATAAATAGATATTAAAAACATAAAAGTATGTTTCAGGCACGCGTGAGAAATAAAGAAGTAAAAAAAAACTAGACAACAGAAGTGAGTGGCTTACCGGAGAATCGAACCCAGGACCTTCCGAACGGCACCATCGCCTAGCTACGGCAGCGAATCACACTATCCTCCCTGCCAAACTTTGGGGTGCTTAGTCCTCCTGTCACGTGCCATCAGCTCAAGGTCTTTCGACGTCTTCCTCATCGTTTTCACTTCTGTCTCTAGAGGACCTTCTTCTGTCTTGGACGGCTCCAGAGGACCTTCTTCTGTCTTGGACGGCTCCAGAGGACCTTCTTCTGTCTTGGACGGCTCCAGGGGACCTTCTGTCTTGGACGGCTCCAAAGGACCTTCTTCTGTCTTGGACGGCTCCAGAGGACCTTCTTCTGTCTTGGACGGCTCCAGAGGACCTTCTTTCTTGGACGGCTCCAGAGGACCTTCTTCTGTCTTAGACGGCTCCAGAGGACCTTCTGTCTTGGACGGCTCCAGTGGACCTTCTGTCTTGGACGGCTACAGAGGACCTTCTGTCTTGGACGGCTCCAGAGGACCTTCTTCTGTCTTGGACGGCTCCAGAGGACCTTCTTCTGTCTTGGACGGCTCCAGAGGACCTTATTCTGTCTTGGGCGGCTCCAAAGGGAGGACCTTTGTTGCGTGATAAATTCTCGCAACATCGTTTTATTTCAATATCTGTTTTATAACGCAAGGGCAACAACTGCTTGAAATCTATAGTCACTTTTCTCGGTAATCATTTGTCTTCTCGCGTTAGTATCGAATGCAGTTAACTTTTGAGCTGTGGTCATTTTTGCGCTGGACTGCGCATGACTTGTCTTGTTGTTTGGTCGATCGGTTTCCGCCCACCACTAGTGGGAGTGAGCGATTTGGAATGGCGAAAGAGATGCCTCGTTGAAGAGGGGATCTCCGCTATTTTTTGTTCTGTCAGGGATGTGTAGTCCTCTTATGGATATTTCGTTTATTCGGGATAATACCTCTAGTGTATTTGCACATGCCGGGAGGCGTGATATTTCTGTATTTCTTGAAAGCAAGGTAAATTAACATTTTCATTAACTCTATTGATTTTGGGTCGTGAGCGATTTCGATTCATAGCCTGTCTGCGAAAGTCGTCGTCACGAGATGTTTTTTTCCCAGCTCACATGTCGCTGCATTGTACTGCATCGGTTGATGCAGGTACCAAGGACCATTACTTGCTACTTTGTTAAATGAACTAGGTTTGGAAAACCTTTATTATCTAGAGGATAATTTTGAGGACATTATTTATACTTCGGCAGACGTGTCTGTCTTGCTGAAGTCAAACTAAGGAGAGTGAACTGATCTCATACATCTGGTTATCTCCTGGCTGTTATAGAAAAGGGTGGGTTGTTCACCTGACTACATTTACAGCACTATGAAATATAACATGCATCTGACTCATCATTGTAATGCTGTCTACCGTTTATTGCTGTATTGAATGTTGCTGTGATAATGACTGTTTGATGTGCCTACACATTTGCGTAACCATTTTGTCACTGTGGCGTCCACAATAAATAATGAAGAAAAACGTCAACGGCTGTTTCAAGACTCATTGACTTTATACGTCGTGAGTTTACTGACGTCCTATATGGATTGCCCTGTTATTGTTGCATGAACATTGTTTTGACTGAACACATCTACACACTACACAAAACCAGACATGCGGATACCATCCATCATCATATGGCATCACGCATCATTTGGTGGCCATAAGCTGGTTTGATTCTGGTACTAGCAAACACGGGGTCCCTTACCCACTTCATTTTCAACAAGAATTCATCAGCACCTTCAAGAAATTAACATTCTTCAATACAGTCAACATCTTCAAAATTTTCAAAGTACTCGGCGTTGCCCGGTAAAAGTCAAAATTTCAACTTTTGACGGAAACAAGAATTTGACAGTACCCGGCGTTGTTACATGTTGCCGGATAACTCGGACTGCTGTTATCTTTTACGCAAGTCAAGCAAGTTGCTGCTGTCAAGGTTCCAGTGCTGTCGTTTTTGAGAAGGTCAAGTGCCGGTTGAAACGGGTTGTTTTCTGAAGAAGGCCAAGTACCGATTTCCATCAACTTACTTTTGGATTAGAAGGTCAAGTGCCGAAACAACTCAACACACAGTATTTCAGAAGCTCTTGTACCATCGTGTTAGCAGTGGAAGCAGTTCAGATGTGCCATCATCGTTGGAGCTTCGCTCATTAGGACGTTGATTGACATCCGTTTTTCTGCTGTTCTACGATTGGAAGCCTTTAAGTTAAGTGGCCTGTTTGTATGTAAACTGTGCCCTTATACTTCTGCTGAGTCTTCTGTGTATCATCTCATTCTATATGTTATATGTCTATATGTTATTTGTATATTTATATGTTTATATTTCAGCGGGTTCTCGGTTGGGTGGTGTCTCCGTTAGATTATGCCACGTCATAGAGGTCGTCTATTGTGAGCGTTTTCTGTAGGGTTTGCAAATTTCCGATACTGGAATTTGCTAAGCGACTTCTGTTGCTATTTATGTTAGCTGTGATGACATGTTTTAATATTTGTTTTCGTTATTATTTCACATTCTTTAGTTTTGTTGTGATTTGTTTGTATTTGTTAGCCTACTCTTGTCTATAATTTAGTTTCATACAACATTTTTGTTTATACACTGTGGTGTCATGTATTTTGTTTAATTCTATCGCAGATATCGTCACATTTTTTGTGATATTTCATTAATTTCTGCTTTATTTTTAGTTGATTTCTGCGAAAGTTTTTGTATTGTTGCTGATCTTTGTTATTGATTACATTGTTATTGTTTACATTGTTTGTATTGTTTACATTTTCAATGTTTACATTCTGCATGTGTTTACATAGTCATTGTTTACAGTTATAGTAATTAGTTAATGGGCTATGCTAATGCACTGTTACTACTATACTGATGATAAATGAATGATGAATAGTGTCGTGCACTATTGAATGAGAAGTGCACTTATGATCAAGATTTGAGTGCTGATATTTCATATACAAGTTCTTTGATTGGAGACTTGTTTCCCACAGAGACTGGGATAATATAATGTGATGTGAATATACAAGTGCTTAATTAAGACTTGTTACACTTAGGTTTGAAATAAATTAGTTAATTATTTCAGGTTTTGGACTCATATGTTAGACAACATGTCTACATTTGAGCACTTTATTGAGCAGGGTAAATTGCTTGGGAAGACTGGTGATAAGTTAGAAGAATTTGCAACTGCTCGATATGATAAAGCAATGGAAGCTGAACAAAAGAAACTGCATATGGAAGCTGAACAAAAGAAACTGCAGATGCAGGTGGATGAAAAGAGATTCCAAATGGAAATGGAAAAACAAAAAAGGGAATCAGAAGCTGAGGAAAGAAAGCTACAGCTAGAGGCTGAGAATAAAAGACTTGAAAAAGAAGCTGAAAATAAAAGACTTGAAAAAGAAGCTAAAAATAAAAGACTTGAAAAAGAAGCTGAAAATAAAAGACTTCAAATGCAGGCTCAAGCTGAAGAAAGGAAGTTACAAAGAGAGTCTGATGAGAGGAAAGCAAAAATGGAACATGAAGAAAAACTCTTAGCTTTAGAGTTGGAGAAATTGAAATTGACGAGCATGAGTAATGGTAATGATTCAAACAAGGGTTCATCTTCTGGGAAGGCTAATAATGATACTTTTAAGATTAAGTTACCAACATTTAGTCCTTCCAGTGATGACATAATGTTCTATCTGGACAGATTTGAACAAGCATGTACAGCTCATAACATAGACAAAGCAAAATATGTTTATCAGTTATCAGGGATACTGACAGGTAAAGCTCTAAGTATATTAAATATGGTGGATGAACCTGACAAGAGCAATTATGAGGTTGTCAGGGCCGCTTTGTTAAAGAAATATCAGCTTAACGAAGACGGCTATCGTCTACAATTTAAAAACATGTTACCTGAAAATGGAGTTGAATCTCCGAGTTTATTGCAAGAATACGCATTACTTTCTCACGATGGGTTGAACTATCTAAGACGGAAAAAACTTATGAAGGACTTATGGACTTAATACTTAGAGACAAAGTCATGTCGTCTGTCAATGAGTCTTTCCTTGCTTTCCTTCATGAACGTAAACCTAAAACAATAAAAGAAATGGAAGATTTCTGTTGCCAATACGTAACTGCGCACCCACACATAACCATGGGTAACTCTAAGGTGAAAGAAGGTTTGCCAGTTGCTTCGGCAGCTCCGTATGGTCAAAACTTTGCTCGTAGATCCCAACAAAATTTTGATAGAAAGGGCAGCGGTAATTTCTGTCAAAATCATGGAAACCAATTTCATGGTGATTCTTCTTCGAAGAATTGGAGACAACCTGATAGTGGTCGTTACTATCACCCTAATAATTATAAGCATTTCAAAAGAGGATATGGTAATAGAGGTTATTCCTGCCGAAGACCTCAGAACCAAACAAATAGATGTTCGCATCAATGTGAACATGATAGTAATCGTGGAAACTGGAATTCGAACCAGTATAACAATTACAATAGAGACAATAATAACTGCAGAGATAATAATACCTCTGATAACTTCACACGTAATAAAAATCGCGTACATCTCAACCGAAAAAAAAGAGATATCAGCAGGCTAATGCTGTACAACAGGAAACTGAGGGAGCCTGTAATCATGTTGTTGATAGTAAAAACTTTGACGCTGTCACTAGTTCTGCTTTTGACTTTGAGAGAGCAAACAAATGCCCCCAATGCAGTACTTTATTCGAACCGGGTACCATAACTACTTTGAGTTGTGGTCACCCACTTCCCGCTCTTCCTGCTGCTGTTGCGCATGACGGGAGGGGTTCTTTAATTCTACATAAGGGTCTTGTTAAGGATACTCCGGTCTCACTACTTTTCGATTCCGGATGCACCACTATTGGTGTTAGACAATCGCTTGTAGATCCATCTTGTGCTACAGGAAGGGTTATTAAATGTGTCACATTTGGCGGCACTCTAGAAAAATATCCTACTGCTGTAATTCGCATGCCACTCCTTTCTTTACTGGAGATGTGCATGCTTGTCTCTTACCTAATCCTATTGCGGACCTTATTATTGGTCGTATTCACGGAGTTAGGGAGTGTACCCCACAGCAGATTGCTGCTTGGGAAGATAATAACATGCAAGCTACAAATGCAGTAGTTACAAGAGCACAAGCTCTACAAACACCCGAAACTTCACTGAATAGTGATAATGAAGTTGATAGCCAAGATTGTCACTTAGTAATTACTCGTGACTCTTTCATAAAATTGCAAGAAGAAGATCCTTCTTTAAAAAAATTCTTCGTTCTTGCGAAGAAAGGTGATCCGAATCAGGATACAAATAGAAAATCTTGGATTGCAATGAGAAACGGCGTACTTGTACGTATGGTACAAGATTCGACTACGTCGGCACATTCGCAAATTCTTGTTCCCAAGAGCATGAGAGTCCAAATATTACAACATGCTCATGACTCGCAATGTGCTGGACATATGGGTTTTGCCCGTACGAAGTCGAGAGTCCTTGCGGCTTTCTTTTGGCCTTTTGTCAATAAGGACATTCGTATTTACTGCCGATCCTGCCAGGTATGTCAGGAGGTCAAATCTAGAGGACCACGACATGCTGCGCCTATCCAGGCTGCTGACATTCCTATTCGGCCGTTTCAGAAAAATGGCCATAGATATTATTGGCCCTTTTAAGGTCAGGTCGGCCAGAGGACATCAGTTTATCCTTACATGTGTCGATATGTGCACACGTTGGCCAGAGGCTATTCCTCTTAAGAGCATATCTACTACAGATATCGCAGATGCTCTTTGGTTGATATTTTCTCGCTTGGGGTTCCCCAGAGAAATATTGTCAGACCATGGCACTCAACTCATATCTGACACTATGTCACAGGTAATGTCTACCTTAATATTGAACGATCTCTCAGTAGTATCTACCATCCTATGTCTAATGGGTTAGTTGAGCGTCTGAATAGAACGCTCAAGACTTTGCTTGGTAAGATAACTGAAGATCATCCTCAAGATTTGGACAGGGTTTTACCCGCGGCTCTCTTTGCCTATAGAGAAGTCCCTAATGAACACACAGGATTTTCTCCCTTCGAACTTGTCTTTGGCGCGCGTCCACGCGGCCCTATGTCTTTATTACACGATCTCATCACTGCCGATGATATTAGCGATGAAACTCAATCCTCATATGAGTTTGTCATTGCTCTTAGACAAAAGATCATTGAGGCATGTAAGCTAGCAACTGCTTCATCAGAAATTGCTAAAGAGAAGGCAAGGCAGTTTGCTAACAAGAATAGATGTCTACGACAACTTTGTCCAGGTGACACAGCATTCGTCCTACTCCCCAGTAGGGAAAATAGACTTCTTATTGCATGGAAAGGTCCGTATGCAATAGTCTCTCGGATTTCCGATGTTGACTATGTGGTCGATATTGATGGAAAGCATAAAACTTTCCACATAAACATGCTTTCGGAAATTTCACACGAACGTCCGGACTATTTGCTGCCTATTTTCCAGGCAACGGATGATGCTCCTGCACCTCACGGTCATTATTCATCCCTGTCTGTCATTCAGGATGAGGAAGCTACCTTCTCTGATGTCAACCTTCCCCTTCCAGTGGTTCCATTACATTCTACGGAATCTTGGAAAAACGTTTCTGTTTCTCCTAATCTTTCTGGTGACGAACATCGACAAGTCTCGTCGATGTTACAAACATTTCAGGATGTTCTCACTGACATTCCTGGACACACAGATGTCATAGAACATGACATAATTCTTACCGACAATAATCCAATTAGGGTTAGGCCGTATCCTATTCCTATACACTTCAGTCGCAAGTGGAAAAGGAATTGGATGAAATGATTCAATTAAATATAATTGAACCATCGACTTCACCATATTCTTCTTCCATGGTTATTGTCCGGAAGAAGGATAAGAACATACGAATTTGCGTTGATTATCGCAAATTGAATCAGGTCACAAAGTTCGACGCTGAACCGATGCCTTTGTTAGAAGATCTACTGATTAGACTTTCTAATTCTAGATTCTTCACTAAACTTGACTTGTCTAAAGGTTATTGGCAAGTGCCTTTAGCAGAGCATGCCAAACCTCTTACTGCTTTTTCTACACCTAGGGGTCTATTTCAATGGAATGTTATGCCTTTTGGTCTCATGAACGCCCCTGCCACTTTCGTTCGCATGATGCGTCGAATTCTGTCACATCGTTCGGATGTCATCGCATACTTAGATGACATCTGTCTCTTCAGTGATACCTGGGAAGATCACTATTTAGGGTTATATGACTTACTCTCCACTCTACGTGAGAATAATTTGACAGCAAAACCTTCTAAAGCTTTTGTTGGTTTTGGTGAAATCTCTTTCCTGGGTCATCGGGTTGGTCATGGTCTCTTGAAGACAGAAGACCACAATACTTCCAAAATACTGAACATCTCTGTTCCTAAACGAAGAAACAAGTTAGGAGTCTCTTAGGTTTAATTCAATTTTATGGGAGATTTATTCCAAATTTATCTTCGATCATGGCACCTCTCTCAACATTGTTGAAGAAAGGTTCACCTAATCTGGTCCGTTGGTCTGAAGAATGCCAATCTTCACTAGACCAAATCAAGAATATATTTTCTTCTCCTCCCATCTTAAGATTACCTACTCTTGATAGGACTTTTGTTCTTCGGAGTGATGCTTCATCCACTGGGATTGGAGCAGCACTGATGCAAGAATATGCAAATACTCTGCATCCTGTTATGTACATTTCTAGAAAACTAAATGCGGCAGAGAGGAACTACTCGGTTTTAGACCGTGAGTTGTTAGCGATGGTTTGGTCAATTCTAAAGCTACAAAGATTCCTCCTGGGCGCACATTTCATTCTAGAGACTGATCAGAAAGCTCTTACAGCTATTCAGACTAAGAATTTGAAGAGTTCGAGATCCACTCGATATGCTATAGCTCTTCAACCTTTTCACTTCACGGTACGAGCTATCCGTGGTGCGGATAATGTGATGGCTGACATTTTGTCTAGATGCCCACATGACTCCAACTAATACTTCTGTCCTATATTTCTATATATTACAGAGTCATAACACACCTATATTTCTACAATAGATTAGCACATCTGTACTTACTTTATATGTACACACTATCGTGCTTTGTTGTCATCTTCTTCTGTTCGTTTTTTAAAATGATAGAGGAGGACTGAGTAGTTAATATAAGGGCCGTTAGTTTACTAAACAGCCACAATTATTAATAATGTATTGTACCTTATGAAGCATATTAGTTATTAATTAGCATTATATTGCTTGTACTTTCTCAGAATGTCATTGTTGAGCTGAGGACTTACCTTACGAGTTTTAGATTGTGTACTTACCCTCGGAATACCAGAGCATATGTCCTGGATCGTCATGTAGTTTAACTTTACTATGTACTTATGTCATTACATGTGTAAGAATGTACTATTTAAATTTTCCTATCAGATTTGTACATCCATTTTTAAAGACAATATTAGAGTATGCTGTTTAATGATGATTATAGTAACTTGCATACGTATATTGTGTTTACATGCTAACGTGATGTGTGTTGGTGACACCTCCCCGATGTGAATATTTTTTGAGACATATTTATTTTTCTGTTGAGGTATATCCTCACCAGACACTCTATAATTAGCCTATTGTTTGGCAATTTAATTAATTATCAGCGCATAATTCGTGCGTTTTGAGCCGCTTATCGCTTGCTCTTTGATATTGAAAAAAAAAATATGTTCCACATTTTTTTTTATCGGGAGGAGGTGGTGATATGTTGCGTGATAAATTCTCGCAACATCGTTTTATTTCAATATCTGTTTTATAACGCAAGGGCAACAACTGCTTGAAATCTATAGTCACTTTTCTCGGTAAGCATTTGTCTTCTCGCGTTAGTATCGAATGCAGTTAACTTTTGAGCTGTGGTCATTTTTGCGCTGGACTGCGCATGACTTGTCTTGTTGTTTGGTCGATCGGTTTCCGCCCACCACTAGTGGGAGTGAGCGATTTGGAATGGCGAAAGAGATGCCTCGTTGAAGAGGGGATCTCCGCTATTTTTGTTCTGTCAGGGATGTGTAGTCCTCTTATGGATATTTCGTTTATTCGGGATAATACCTCTAGTGTATTTGCACATGCCGGAGGCGTGATATTTCTGTATTTCTTGAAAGCAAGGTAAATTAACATTTTCATTAACTCTATTGATTTTGGGTCGTGAGCGATTTCGATTCATAGCCTGTCTGCGAAAGTCGTCGTCACGAGATGTTTTTTCCCAGCTCACATGTCGCTGCATTGTACTGCATCGGTTGATGCAGGTACCAAGGACCATTACTTGCTACTTTGTTAAATGAACTAGGTTTAGAAAAACCTTTATTATCTAGAGGATATTTTTGAGGACATTATTTATACTTCGGCAGACGTGTCTGTCTTGCTGAAGTCAAACTAAGGAGAGTGAACTGATCTCATACATCTGGTTATCTCCTGGCTGTTATAGAAAAGGATGGAGTTTTCCACCTGACTACATTTACAGCACTATGAAATATAACATGCATCTGACTCATCATTGTAATGCTGTCTACCGTTTATTGCTGTATTGAATGTTGCTGTGATAATGACTGTTTGATGTGCCTACACATTTGCGTAACCATTTTGTCACTGTGGCGTCCACAATAAATAATGAAGAAAAACGTCAACGGCTGTTTCAAGACTCATTGACTTTATACGTCGTGAGTTTACTGACGTCCTATGTGGATTGCCCTGTTATTGTTGCATGAACATTGTTTTGACTGAACACATCTACACACTACACAAAACCAGACATGCGGATGCCATCCATCATCATATGGCATCACGCATCAACCTTCTTCTGTCTTAGATGGCTTCAGAGGACCTTCTTCTGTCTTGGACGGCTCCAGAGGACCTTCTGTCTTGGACGGCTCCAGAGGACCTTCTTTCTTGGACGGCTCCAGAGGGAGGACATTCTTCTGTCTTAGACGGCTCCAGAGGACATTCTTCTGTCTTGGACGGCTCCAGAGGACCTTCTTCTGTCTTAGACGGCTCCTGATGACATTCTTCTTGTCTTGTACGGCTCCAGAGGGAGGATCTTCCTCTGTCTTGGACGGCTCCAGAGGACCTTGTCTTGGGCGGCTCCAGATGACCTTCTTCTGTCTTGGACGGCTGCAGAGGACCTTCTTCTGTCTTGGACGGCTCCAGAGGGAGGACCTTCTTCTGTCTTGGACGGCTCCATAGGACCTTCTGTCTTGGACGGCTCCAGAGGGAAAACCTTCTTCTGTCTTGGACGGCTCTAGAGGACCTTCTTCTGTCTTGGACGGCTCCAGAGGACCTTATGTCTTGGACGGCTCCAGAGGGAGCACCTTCTTCTGTCTTGGACGGCTCCAGAGGACCTTCTTCTGTCTTGGACGGCTCCAGAGGACCTTCTTCTGTCTTGGACGGCTCCAGAGGACCTTCTGTCTTGGACCGCTCCAGAGGACCTTCTGTCTTGGACGGCTCCAGAGGACATTCTTCTGTCTTGGACGGCTCCAGAGGACCTTCTTCTTCTCTGATGACTTTTGGCTCCAGAGGGAGACCTTCCTCTGTCTTGACGGAGGACCTTTCTTGGGCGGCTCCTGTCTTGGACGGCTCCAGAGGACTTCTTCTGTCTTGGACGGCTCCAGGGAGGAGGACCTTCTTCTGTCTTGGACGGCTCCGGCTCTTCTGTCTGACGGACCTTCTTCTGTCTTAGACGGCTCCTGATGACATTCTTCTTGTCTTGTACGGCTCCAGAGGGAGGACCTTCCTCTGTCTTGGACGGCTCCAGAGGACCTTCTTCTGTCTTGGACGGCTGAACTGACTTATATTCTGTATTTGACTTATCCATATTTTGTTTGTTGAAGTGTTTGTGGTAGTAATTGTTCACAGGATCGGGTAACCAGCCCCAATGCCCATCCCTCCTTACTCGCTTTTTACGACACGCCTGGTAGGGTACAGCGTTACTATTCTTTGCTCCCCTTTCGAGCCCCGGTAACAAACCTTCAAGTTTGTGACTTTCTTCTCCGTGTTTTTAGATCTCCTTCGAGTCCAAACGAAATCATGGAACAATTAACCGAAACTGAAAACAGAAACTACAGTAACTCAGTGATTTTCAACCGCTGTGCCGTGAAGGGTCCGCAGATGTGCCGTGAAGGGTCCGCAGATGTGCCGTGAAGGGTCCGCAGATGTGCCGTGAAGGGCCCGCAGATGTGCCGTGAAGGGCCCGCGGATGTGCCGCGAGAGTGTAGGGGAAGGTTAAAAAAAAATTTGAACATAAATTTGTTTAAATCTTTTGAAATCGAGATCAATATTATTTTTTAAAAACAAGATAATGATTAGAATTGTAGCTATTGAACTTTTAAACACAATCTAAATGCTCCTTTTTGTAATGATAAAATATGTCCTTAAAATAAAAATTAAAAATAAGGCGTGCCTTGAGCTGAATAAGGTTGAAAATCACTGGTGTAACCTATCGACACATAAAATTTAGCATAGCCACCCCCACCCCTCCTCCAACCTGTTGTTCTTGTTTTTTCATATTAATCGGGATGTGCAAATGAAAACCGATACATTACGAGATCCGGTCGTTCTGGCAAAATGCAGCAAAGAACCGAAACTAAAGACTCAAGGTGAGAAATCCCTGTCACAACCACACATGATATGAAATCACCGCACATAAGATATTGAACTGCGCATAACAAAACAAAAAATCAAATACGATCATAATAAAACAAACACCGTTGTCCATTTAAAATAAAATACACTCAATTTAGTGCGAACAATTTTTCGGTGGTGGTGGTGGTGGTGGGGGGGGGGGTGGGGGGGGGGGGGGGCGGGGGGGGGGGCGGGGGGGCGGGGGGGGTGGGGTTTGGGATTATAAAACTTTAAATTCTTGCGCATTCGGGATGTAACGAATTAGGGCAAGGTCTCTGCAAAATTAAGATCGACCAGCTGTCTCTCACAGTCTACTAATATTAACGTAGGGTGGTTGATGTATTCACCTCTGCTTTCAGTTTGTTAGCCAAGCTAAATCTGTAGGCCTGCGGCCAGGACGACGTCCAGACTTTTCCAGGTCGACACGGCAGCCCATAGCTCTACACCAGGAGTGTTCAACCTTTTAAAGTCGTGCGCCACATTAACAGATTTGGCAGTCCCTAGGAGCCGGACATTAATAAAATTGTCGACACAAGACTGTAAGATATAAATCTTACAAATACACTGAAATAAAGAAGAATTTACAGTAGAACTCCATTTATCCGAACCCCATGGGACCGAGCATCGTTCGGATAATCAAATGTTCGGATAATTGGATTACATAATGTATCGAGTACATGTACACATATTTCTAAAAATAATTAACTATCACAAGGAAAATACACTATAAATCATATTTACTTGTACTGTAATAATAATACCCACACTGTATTAGATCACTGTATCACCAAAATCTTTCATTACACTGCAGTGCATGTACTACTTGTATTAATTTTTTTTTTTTAAGAAAGAGAAATGTTTTCAAAATAACATTACAAACGATTCAAAACCAGGCGCAACTTACGTATACATGTACTTGCACAGATGTAGCCCACTATTTAAAATAATGAGGAATCCTCTTTTGCACCAAACTGGATAGTCTCCTTTTGACTGCTAAGTCCCGCATTCTCTTCAACAGCAGAAGCTGTGTAGGACAGCTGTCATCTTCTTGCTCGTACCAAGCCATCGCTGATTCTAGTGCTATAAAGGCCTCTTCAGGACTTGGTCGACGTTTTGGGTTTTCTTCATAATCTACAAGTACATCATGTACTTCTGAGGAGTCTTCGTCATCGGTCACTACATGTATTTGGTTTTCTTCTTGCACAAAAGACAAAATTTCTTCGTCATTCAAAAACTGAAAACCAGAATCATTATCATCTTCTAGCCACATGTGTGCATCATCTTTGTCACAGTCCGAAAATCCGGGCATTGCTTGAATCAGTTCCACAACTTCATTTATACAATCATCATTTGTGTCCACTGCAGTAGTTTCATTTCCTCCTTTTTTCCCAAGCAATCTATTCCAAGCCTTGTTGAGATTATCTTGTGACAGGGTGGTCCAAGCATCAGCTAACATATAGCAGCAGTCTTTGAGATTAAGCTTTTTGGAAAACGCCACCACACTTTCTTCATCTTCAGCCAACAATAAACGATGCAGGACTTCCTTCTTGTACATCTTTTTAAGCTTTGCTATAACACCCTGATCCATTGGTTGAATCAGTGCTGTTACATTGGGAGGCAGAAAAATTACTTTAAAATTTGCATCAACTGCATTCAATGTATCCTTCTCTGGATGAGATGGTGCATTGTCCAGTAGAAGAATTACTTTTCCAGTTTTCTTTTCTTGTTCTCTCAATCTCTTCACATTTCTCGTATGCCATGACGAGATTTAAAGTTTCTTAACCATCCCTGGCTAGCCTTAAAGTCAGGAGGACCGTCAAGTTGACTGTTGAACTGAAGTGACTTTTCACACAATAGAGAGCCAGAGATAGGTTCCGATTTGCTTCTTCTTTGCAGACACCATATATACAAAGCCTCTTCCAATTTCAAATATTTCGCATTTCTCATGGTTTTACGTTTCTTCGACCCATTTTCACTATCCAATTTCGATGCAAAACTCATAATTTTATCCTTGTTACTTCTGATGTCAGAGACGGTAGCTTTCCCAACATTGAAAATCCTCGCAAGTGAAGACACAGTTTCACCTTTTCCTAGTCTCTTGATAATTTCTGTTTTCGTTTCAATTGACAAAACATTGCGGTTCCTTTTATATGCTTTAGGCCTACTGGAAGATGCCATATCGCACAGAGAAATACTTGTACACCAAAATTATTCTGCTGTAGTAGCAGGACACAATTATTTTAAGTTGAACTGTCTGTTTAGCCAGTGTTCTGCCTAGAACGCACACGTACACTGGAGTGGTAAACCAGATATTAACTGACTTTATGATCTAACTGACTTCCTGTACGTAAGCGACCGACCATTACCCCAACCCATCCTCTACAAATTGTTCGCACACATTTGAAGCTTGCCGCATGAAAAGATTCAGAAATGTAGTCTAACGTGACTGGTGGCGATTGATTTTTTTTTTCTGGAAAAAGTGTTCGGATAATTGGATGTTCGGATAATTGGGGTTCGGATAAATGGAGTTCTACTGTATTGTTATACTTTAACACAGTAATAAATTACAATACCAGTTATTTTAATTTTGCTCCTAGTTGCTAGGAATTTTTACAAATTTGTTGGATTGCTAGTATTTTTCTTCTTGGACTAGAATGATGAAAATGATTGATGGGCCAGATTGAGCACCTTGGAGGGCCGAATCTTAGCCCGAGTGCCGTAGGTTCAAAATCAACTCTACAACCAGTAACAAGTGAAATGGTAAAAACAACCACCCATGTTCTTCTCTTGATATCTTTGTTTTTCATTAAGTCTCTAATGGCGATATTAACAATTTCCTTAGTCCCGTTACCGTGAGTTTTGCGATATTCCTCTCAAGTTGTTAAAGACTGAACATAATTAACGCTAACAGCACAGAGTTGATGCTCGCACATACCATGACCACAGTGTAATTATATCCTTCGTTTCGTAAGATTTGCTAAAAAATACAACATTTTATCAGCCGTGGCTATGTTTCCACAGAGATATATAAAAACCCCAGTAGAGGGAGTCAGCTGGTTAGCTAGTACATGTACGCTGTCTTTGTTCAATCTTCTCCATCCGCTTTATCATATCATTTTATCGTCTGCTAATAACATTTAATACAGACAATAAATCAGCGCATGTGTTGCCAGTTGTATTATTAATCTGGACTATGATATCACGGTGGGGTAAACGATAATATGTAATGCGTCCTACTAGGAAAAATGGCACAAGAACCTTCGTAGGGAAGTTATACCATAATGGTCATTTCTTCTTCGCTTGTATAGGAGATATTCAAGGAATTTTAATTGTTCGGCTTATTTTATCACAGATTGTGAGTAGGCCTGAAGTTCTGTCAACCTTTGTTGCTTTTGTTTTAGATGGGATATTTTTTTCATACAAAATCTCGCACATTAAACTGAGTGCATTTTCTTATGATCATGCATTTTTTTCGCATGTTTGAAACAGACTTGTCTGTAAAACCTAATACGTGTACACAGCGTGATTCCGGGACGTCAACTGACGCTTCAAGTCCACATAAATGGTGAAAAGTCCTGGTGGCAGTACTTACCCCTATCGCATTCCTGTGTTGACCGTAACAGTTTTGTTAACACGTGACTTACTACATCTAGTATGTGCCCTCCGTTTCCTAAATCCGAACATTGCCTAAACAAGTAGTCCGAAAGCATGTCTTATTCGCCGCTCCAGTATCTTTTCGTACAATTGTCCAACATGGCCCACAAGATTTCCATGCATAACTGTTGAGTGATTACAGTACTGGTCTCTCGCGGCAAATGTGCTGGGTTCGAAACACGGTAGAGTCACGCTCCAGTCTACCCAGCTGTAAACGGGCACCTGACATTTCTCTTGAGATAGGGAAAAGAAAAGGCGGCGAGGAAGAGAACTGGTCACCTCTACCTCTCGATGTTGGACCTAAGTATGGTAAAGTCTCTAACACTTCGCTCCTCTACGGTAGTATATGTGATGCGACTACCTGTTAACTCTAAATCTCCCTACGAAGCACATGCCTTCAGCAAATGCCTGTCAAGCCATACTGTCACGAGATACTGCTTAGGCTTAAACAGAGTGCACAATCTGAGCCCAACTGATTGTAATTCATTCATCTCCTTGTGCAGCATGGATCCACCACTGTAGCTAAACCTCCTTGCAAGAAGCTTCCATCAAAGCACATGCTGATTCATTAGTGGTGCTTGTAGCAACTTGATTTTCACGATAAGGATGCTAGACCACCCCCTCCCATATTTTATGACATGCCTGAAGACGCAAGAGTCCTATCCTTTCTGTGTCTCCTAAGAACGACATCTCCCCCCCCCCCCCCCCCCCGAACTACACGGGGACGAGCAGAATTAATGTTATAATGAAATAAGCCTGCCGGCATCATTCTATAAACACTGGCACAATTTGCCAGCCTTTCAGCACTTATGACATAAACCCATAAGACAAATACATACAGGCAATTAACAGGCACTCCTTAGACAGAAAGGAGGTCACCAGACAACAGAAAAGAAATATTGGAGATACGCTTACCATTTCTTTTCTGTTGTCTGGTATCCCCCGTTCTGTCCAACGAGTGCCTGTTAATTACCTATATATATTTATTTACTACTCATAGGCCTCATGTTTCCTTCATTATTTACAATAACAATAAGTCTGATGATCATAACAAACAAATCTTTGAATACAACGTCGTAAGTTACACTTTAATCGATCAACGATAATATCCTGAAATTCTCATGTGTTCATTACACAGTAAAAAAGAACTTATAACCTTCTTACGCAAACGTGTTCCTTCACTCCATGTCTTGAAGTTCTTCATTCCTGGCCAGGATGCAAGTCGAGGACTGTCCACTCAGTTAAACAAAATCCAAACCTTCTTGTTCTCATAATTATTACCAGATTAATCATAACAATTAGGACGTTTAACGATCACTTTTTACAAGGAAGTGAAATCACTCTACAATATCCGTGTTCATGGTAAAATGGGACATGAAACCCCACTACACTTTGACCTGAATTTTTACGTCCATAGTTCACGAGTTCTAAGGTTGCCTGAGCATTAGTTGTTAAATATGGTATGATACCGTGTCATAATATGTGACTTCAGTGGCAGAATTACTCCACATGAGTACCAGTATGTTAGTTTGTATTCTATCTGCGATATTATTTCTGGTAGGTCTTTGTTCCATCCCTGATACCTAAAGATGAGAATGGCTGCTCGAGACTACATTCATGTAACATTAAAAATCGGCATAAGCAGTGAAGAAGTTAACGACAAGCTAAACAATCATTAAACTAACACAACGGAACCTGTGACTTCGAAAACTACGCGCACACACGCAAATAGACATCGCAAACAAAATTTAATGTAAGCATCACATTAAAATAAGCACTCACATAACTGAACCAACATAATGAAGTACACAACTAAGATACCTCCACACGGCTCACGACTCAAGTTCTGTCGAAGATTAATAACCTCTTCAAATATAAATATCCCCTTAAACGTGGAGGAGGAGAGCCATGTGGTAAGCAATTGTTTGTTACAAAGTTCTGCACCCAACTTTTCTTAAGTCGGGGAGATCTGGAAAATCTCAAGCTCTCCTTTCGCCATACAGCTTCCAGGATGAGTTAAGCAGGAACTATTTATTTCAACAACAAAAAAAGTTTCACACAAATATTTACGCTCTTTCTCTCAATCTATGAGCTGTACACATTGATGATAACGGTCTACTTTTAGGGTTGACTCTATAGTCTCATTTAAGCGAGGCACGCTACTTCCAACCTACACACAAGGTCCATAGGTTATAATGGGGCATATGTCTAGAATCCAACTATTAGGGCGTAACAAAAGTTCACCTTCCGGTACGAATAGCCAAACATGAAAACACTATTCTCTTTGATGATTGAAGTTTCTAATATCATCATTTTCCTAGTTGTTCCCAACGGAGCGCGGAGCCAGTGGTAGGGAGCCACTACCGTACCTGACCCCCTCCCCCTTGCAGGAAGCCTCTACAAAGATTCCGCACACTCTTACAGCGGTGATTTTTTGTACAATGGATGGGTGTGGAAAAAAAATCGAATCCAGCCCCCATGTTGTTACGCCTTGTACGATATGTCCAAAGGAGCAGTCGTTCTATTCTTTGTCCCATACAAGACCCCCGGGAACCACACGGGGCATGTTCCTAATATAATGTCATCTAAAAAAAATCATTGTACCCGCCTCTGGAAATGTATGCTGAGAAAGGGCAAATGGGTGGAGCCAAAACAAAAAAGCAACAAGGGTCATGACAGCATGCACTATGAGATAAAATGGTTATTCGTCTTCTTCAAGTACTGTGCCTGGTAGCGTAGGCGATTATATCTCTCCACAACAACTTCCTGTCTCCAGCACAATTTATCAATTATGTTGTTGACTTCTTTCCATGCCATGATGTCAAACTGTCCACTAATGTCTCTCATTTTCGACCTCTACCTCTTTGCTTAAGTCAAAAACCGAAGATCGAAAACGTTACAATTATTTACACTAAATAAATATTACACACACATAAAGGTATGTTTTCAGGCACTCGTCAATAATAAAGAAGTAGAAAACTAGACAACAGAAAAACAACAGACGTGAGTGGCTTACCGGGGAATCGAACCCAGGACCTTCCGTGCGGCACCCCCCGCCTAGCTATGGAAGCGAATCACACTACCCTCTCTGCCAGCTAATTATTTACACACAGCTCTCAACATTTTTCTATTATTTGTATCCCTGTTATAGAAATATAAGGGGAAAAATGTAGTCTACAGTATATACTGTCGTAGGGAAGAGAAATGTTAAAGACTTCTTCATACTATGTCCACCTTTTTTATGAAGTGGGGTGACCAGTCCTCTCCCTCGTTGCCTTTTACCTTCCCTAACAACTTATGAGCAAAGTCATGTACACATTTACAGCTGGATTGACTGAAGCAGTTCCAGTCTACCAAGCTATTAATGGGTGTCTGACTGTGCTCTTGAGTTAGAAAGGGCAAAGGCAGCGACGAAGGGAACAGGTCATTCCACTTGATAAAGCTGAGTCCTAATGAAGTGAAGTGGGGCGGTGATGGGATATTTGACGCCCTAGGGCGTCTATTAGCTTACATGTGCTAATACAAATGTACGGATATAGACTATGTACACGCTCGCTTAATTACAAGAAGGGCAACAGAAAATATGTGTTTCCTCGGAATAAGGACTTTTTTTTTGGTTACATTAATTTTTTTTTTGTCTTAATGTCATGCGACTTTGCAGCCCTAGGCTACCACCACGTTCACTTAATGGTTAAACCGGCCCTGGCCATGGGGTTACCATGACATTTACTAGCTCATTTGTAGACGACGAATGCATTTCATACGTGATGGGTAGTCTGTAGAAGACACAGACTACTATAAAGACGGGGCATTCATCTCTTTTGATGCGTCTTCGGTCCTGATGCGTCTTCGGTCCCCTACACATCCAAACCTGAGCACAACTCATAATTTCTAGTGACAAAGACTCCACTCTGATAACGGCCAATGCGGAAGGTTTTATGGGCGCGTAAGAAGATAGCAGAAATGATCTCACTACAAAGCGCCCGACTAAGAGTGGTTAAAGCGCTGGTCTCTCGCGGCGAAGGTGCCAGGTTCGATCCACGGTATCGTCACGCTCCAGTCTACCCAGCTGTAAATTAGTACCTGACTTTTCTCTTGAGTTAAGGACGGAAACAGCAGCGAGGAAGAGAAATGGTCACCCCAACTCTCGATGTCCTGAACCTAGTAAGGTGAAGTCTCTTAACACTTCACTCCCCAAGGCAGTATCAGATACGGGGCTACCTTTACCCTTTACATTTCAGTATTTGAGTACAGCAAACAATGAGAAACTTTACTAATCTGCCTCAACCCTCATATACCCACCCAACTCCCTCAACCATGACATTTACTAGCTCATTTGTAGATGAGTGCATTTCATGCGTGCTGGGTAGTCTGTAGAAGACACAGACTAATATAGAGACGGTCCCCAGGTGATTTCACACTGTAATGCCCAAAGTGGAGATGGAATTACACCCCCCCCCCCCCCCAACACAGGAAGACTGATACATTCAAGCCATTAGTTCAAAGGTCCTGTGTATTTCCCCTATGCTCTCTCAGGAGACTAAAACAAAGATCAGTACACCGCTTCCCTGCGAATCTCATAATCTGCGACTGATGTGCTCTTGTGCTGGGGGCTGAAAACCTCGTCAAGTACAACAAAAACCTGATACAGAAACCACCGCTATAAGAGTACGGGCTTTGGCGTAAGCTTCTTTAAAAGGGGGGTCACTCGCAGATGTGGCCCCGTACTTCACGAGGAGCGATCGAGGGATGGATTATTAGTTCAAAGATAGAATCTATAACTCTCCACAAACTGTCGGCAGGCACACAGCAAAATGTATTGTTGATTAACTAGCACACTTTCCGTGCAACTTGTCTTTCTTTCTCCAACCTCCCCCCCTCAACCACACACCCGCCCAATCTCCTTTTCATTCAAATCGTCTTGCTAATTCAATACCGCCCTTTCTCCCCCCAGCAGTACAAGACACGACTGCTAAAACAAAGATCTGCATACTTTGCCGATGACTTGTGGGCGACATCCCATAATCTCAACCCAGTATCTGACAAATCCACAATTCGTCACCGTCTTTGACATGAAAATGCAAGGAACTGACGCAGTCACGCGCGTGACCTGAACGTGTGAGTGCATCCCTGACTTCACATAATGGAAGCCTGCAAAAATTAACTAGTTCTCGCCGTTTGCTACTCCGCTGAGACCCTTGCGTCCTATTGTATTGATTCACTCGGACAAGAGCTAAAATAATGAGAAACGACAAATCCTAAAGGTAACTCTCCGTCTACACATTCTTTTCTGCACTTTAGTTTTCATGTGACAGAAAACGTACGAGTTAATTTCACAAACAAGTTTAAAATAGCCCGCAACTGTTTTGTCGAATTATCAATGCCTCTCTCCTCTAGTGTTCTATGTACTCTACCTCCTACGCCCCCTTTCACCAGAAAATACGCTCCGCCACCCACCTTCCCCCAATCACAACAAAGGCTATCCCTGCCGTGTCAAAGAAAAACACAATAACCCTTGCGTTTTTATTTTTGTGTTCTTTCTTCAACAAAATTAGTCTTCAACAAGGGAGAACATCGCCGTTTTTCATTTGTCACGACTGTGCTTGGACGAGTGATCCCCTCTTGCAGGAGTTGGGTGTTACCATTGTTAAATTACTACATTAGACGTTGCCATAACACTTCTTGACTCCATCTCCACTTTCAGCTTGTATTGAGAAAAACGTGTTTAACGGTTTCTTGTTTTTTTTTTGGGCTATTACTTAAAAAAAGGATAAATCACGTTAAAATGAAAATTTGTATGACGATTTGAACTGTAATATACCATAAAACGTCGATTTATGACCTCAGGTCAATATTTGCCCAAAGTGGAGATGGAATAAACAATATTTGTGATTTTATCATACCATATCAATCCCCCTTTAAGAGGTCTGGCGTAACATTTGATTCGTGTGTTGGACTTGATTTCTGTTGCTTTCCATCCGCTTTCTACTGCCACGAAAGTCACTGTTTACCGTATTATCTCTGTGATTTACTCCCTCTTCCTCCATCAGCGTATGTTGCTACCAGGATACGGTATCTGTATGAATCTACGATGTGAAGGGGCTTATCTTCCACTGTAATATGGCTATCGGGTGCCGCAATAAGTCGAATATTCGTTGTCTTTTTCTTTGTGTGTTTTCAGACCCAACAACTGCTGTAACCTCCCATCCAGTCATCTCATCTAGTTATGGTTATGGGGCAGAAACAGCACAATACAAATCACCAAGCTGTTCTGTCAGATCTCACCGAATTCCATTTCTGGAGAGTGATGCTGCTGTCGTAATCCATGCCGCTTAGCCTTCACAGCAGGAGAATTGGAGACACAAGGATGACTTGAGAAGCACGTGACAAGGAGAACTCGGCGACACGAGGCAATAATGCGATGAAATTCCCCGAGGATCACCACACTCCTGCAGTTAATGACAACAACATCTCTCTCTTGAGAATTTTTTATTTTAAATGGAAAGACAGTATTCTGTAAAGCTGTCCATCACGTAAACTCTGGAAAATTATTATGTTGCATGCTGTTAGAAAGACTTAAATTGCATGCTGACGAAAAGATCAGAGAAGAACAAGCGGGTTTCAGGCCGAAACGATCATGTATTGATCAAATATTCACACTAAGAACAATTATAGAAGACTCAGTGGAAAGGCAATCGCCACTTTTTCCTTATTAGCCTTTGGTTAATGAACTTACAAAATATGTGAATATAATCAAAGCGGGCGATGTTGGGGTAAAGGGCGCGAAAACGGTGTGAAACAAGGTGACTTTTTGGTGCGTGTTATAACCCACAATGAACAATTGGGTATAAAATGGACAAATGGAAAATTCCTGGGGGACCTGGATTTCGCAGATGATGTAGCATTCTTAAGTTCAACACCCAAGACAAATAGATATATCCTCCTAAAAGTAACTTTTCTGCCGCTTGAACGGGGAAAAACCTTGTTTCAATTATTTAGCAGCCAGAAAAAATGACTCAGGATGGTGACACAACAAGAGAAAAAAACACGATCATTGGAGCTTCGTCTGTGTTTTAATTCAAATGTTATCTCAGAATTGTGAGAGTTGGAGACACAAGTGAAATGTCTTAGAAATCTCTGAATAAAGAGAACTGATTGAAGAGGCCGCTTGCTGTACCTACTAACATAATTTATGCTAATCACAAGAAGTCACAGCGAAGACATACCATGATTTGGGCTATATAATTAATTATACAATCAAACAAGTAGCACACAAAGGAACACTAACAAAATTAACTTTCGGAGATGCTAATGTTGTTTATCTCAATTTTTCTCCTATATTTTTCATTGCCCTCCTCTCCTACAATCCCTGACTATTAACGAACACAGAATAAACGCCAGGTTTTCGCTTGTCATCTATCGCTTAGTCCCTGACCGTGGTCCAGTCTTCAAGCTAACTTAAAACACAACTATATCTATTTCTCATTTATGCAGTAGAAAAATGTACCTGTTTAATGACAATATCTTCTGTCACTCTGCTATATTTCGACTAATAATTACGAATCACGAGGAAAGGGGTGACACAAAAAGTATGCCATAGATATTACAAGGGTTACATGCCGTGATTCGGACATTTTCCCAGCACAGGCAAACATTTTATCGGGTGGTTGGAAGGCAGGCCGACCTAGATCAATGAAAATATTTTCCATCTTTGAACACAATAACTACACATTAACAGACACCACTGCAATTACAGAACACAGTTAAGATGCTTGTGACTGGCGAGTAACATTAAGTGGAGAACAAGGTCGGGGATTAGAGGCCGCTAGTCGTCCCCGATCCCTGACGTCTGTGTTGTGACAACTGGAAAACGGATTTGGTGGTGCAGCCAAGGGTCGCATTTCCATCGGCGAAACAATGTTGCCGAGATGAGTCTGCGGGTTCAAATCTCTCGGTTTTCGAGTGCTGACCTGCCCTCATAAGCTGTCGCCTCTTGTAATTTTAAAAAGCAGAAGTGTGTTCTCTAAGATGGTCGCGCCCCACATGTAGCTCGCTCGACCCTGTGGCACAAAACAACCGTGTGTTGATAATGCAGATTTATTCTATGTGCTCAAATGATTTCGTATCATTGTTAGTAATGGTTCCTCCCAATGATACCTCTGAACCAGGGGTTCTTAAACTTTATTGTGCCAGAGACCCCTTTGAATGCTTGATGAAGGCTAAGGACCACACAAATAATACATTTTATAACAAAGACAAATCATTAAGCTTATTTATGGTCACACTGAAATAAAAAAAACAATGCGTAAAAATAATATTATTATTTTAAATGCACAAATATACCTAAGCTGTGCATATGTGCGGGCGCAAGCAGGCTATGAAATCAACGCATATTATAAATTGAAGTGTGCAAAAAAAAATTTAATTATTTTTTTATATTTGATAATCATATAACAAACACAGCCGTCCATAATACACAGACTTAATTTAGTGCGTACAGGTTTGTTGTCGGGTTGGGGTTGGGGTGGGGGGGGGGGGGGGGGGAGGAGAAGAGAGACAGAGAGAAAGGAAATTGTTGCATAACTTGATTTGAACACACAGACTATAAAAAATTAGAGGGAACACGGGTTCCCCCGTCTGCCTTAGAAGATTACTGCTCGCTTGTTAACACCAGTTAGCAGTAAAGTGCAGTCATCTTCCACATCTGCCGTTATGCGAAGTGAGAAGATGTACTCAATTTTACTTTAGCCATATTACACTGCGTCCCTGAGAAGTTCCTTCGGGCTTTCAGATGAGACCAAAAAAAAAAAAAAAAACGTAACAGGCCTACAGCATAACCAGGCAATCCGTCGTAAGAAGCAACTAATATTAGTTTGCGCATGGAGCAGGCAGTCTCATTATTTAAAACTAGTATAAAAGCCCGTCATAAGACGATAATTAAATTCAAAAGCACCAATACCTAACGGCAATTTTACTTATTCAAAAGTATTTTTTAAAATCACTGTGCATTACCACAGTACATGAACTAGGAAGCAGCAGCGAGGATCTCAATGTGTATATACGGGATCACACATTCTATAAAAAATATATTTTTGTGCACACCGTCATTTGCGCATTCTTCTTTGGTAATTGTTACTATGTTCGGGAGAGTACATATAAGAGAAACAATACAATTAATGTCTAACTTTCAACCAAAGTTGCACCCCTTAGCGTTACGCACTGACAGAAAAAGCTGGGATTTTATATACCGGATAAATTGCCAACAGAAACTACCACCACAACAGCACAAGGAAGGCTTGATGAAAGGGGACCAGCTACAGTGGCGGAGCCATGCTCCAAACGGAATGAAAATAGAAATGATAATGGTGATATTATTACAATGCCGAATTATACCTGGTGTCCCGAGACGAACAGCATGCATGCTAACCAACAACACGCAGACGAACATTTAACGGCGTCTAGACCAATAAATAGACCTAATTCTGGTCTTAAGTGAATTGTGGAAAGTAAACATTCAAACAATATCATTACGTGATAGACTTAAGTGGTCTTGCACAAGAATGTTGAGAAGCTATGGGCAGATAAAAGACTAACAAAGATTGCCTTCGCCAAACGTACAGGGAGGAAGTAAATGTATTGCAAATACCAGAAACAAACAGTCTATTTTTAGTAGGCAAGTTCGGGGAAGGAAAAAAAAAAGACAATGACAGCAGATAAAATTAATGGGAAGATGCACGACGGATGACAGACAAGGAAAATATGGGACAGTCTTACAAAGTGGTACGGAAGGCGCTCAATAAAATAATGGATAGAAAATATAAGGGAACAGGATGTAATGCACATACGTGATAGTCATCGCAATTATGCACGGCACTTGATAAGAAACTGAAAGGCACGGCAATTTATGTTGCGCTTTGTGCAGATAAAAGCATGTATATCTTCCTCTGCCCTTGACCTCTCTTGACTGTCATTGTGAAGATGTCTTTTCTGAGACGCCGGTCATTAGTACGGCTTCTTTTAATTTATGTCTGATCGTTTCCTGTCTCGTTGACTGATGCCCATAAAGCGGATAATACGATGTTCCCTGAATTGATATCACCCTGCCACTTCACAACACAGTTTCTGTGATAAGTCTTTCTAGCTATTTAAGCAGACGTCATAACCTGCCTTCTGTTAGTTAGCTTATGGTATCATAGACATGTAAAGATAGAAACAGCGTATTCCATTCAACAAGTGGTACATCTTCGGACTCCACAAAGGCCACAACAGGCGGACATACCATTTATTCACCAAGCTAACGATATAACTACCGATGAGTGTAGCTGATGGACCGATAAAATAACAACTAAACATCTGCTGCAACAGTGTAATAACACATGAAAAGCAGAGAAAGCACATACCGCCGTCACCAGTACCACTCCTGGACAAACTCTATGGACATACCAACAAGCTCAGACTAGTTACCGCTTTCTTAAAACTTATTCAAGTTGACGTCTGAAAGTGTACGAAGAAGAAGATTCCATACAAGAGCTAAGACTATTATTCATTCTCTCATATATCGCTCAGCTTCTCTTGAAACCATCCACACACTTCCAGGGACTTGGTTGTCTGCAAGCAGTTGGATCTCATTATGAGCCCAAGATGGGCAGGGGGAAGCTGAGAAGTGGTTCTGTATAGGACGAGACAATTCCTTGGGAGAGCCCAGAACCAGAGGCACAGTATTTTAGCTCTGCATATTTGGAGAGCCCCCTTGGATGGCGGGGAATGCACAGTATGCCACGCGCTTCTTCCTCTCAGCTTCGGAGCAGATGTGATGATCCTTTAAATGGCAGACAAGCTAGAGAAACTGAAGCTCATAACTGCAACTCAAAACGCGTTTCGGAAAGGCAGACAATCCTAGATCTGCAGTGAAGCTAATACCAAGAAGTCTTCAACTTGGTATTGGCTTTAAAAGAGCGAGAAGCTCAGCAGCCCTAGTTAAACAACAACAGATATTATGTGACAGGAAGGAAGTAACCAGCTCAAACATGACAGATATTATTAATCTTCCATACATAAAACTCTCCCAAAAAAACTAACAATGCAAGACTGCCTTGAAGCTCAGTTTTAAGAAAAAAAATTGCGGTTATTGCACTTTAGCAAACTCTTAATGAAATAATGCATGCAATGAGTGTAAATGTAGCACTGATACTCCGTTACATGGAAAAACTCTCTCAAGCTGATCACATATTTCTCTGACAATATTCAAGTAGACTTCTGAGAGTGTACGAATAAGATTTACTGCACCGCTGTTGATGCATTTTCCCTAACATGGGCGTTGAGTTGTGACATACAATAACAAACTCTATGGACATATCAACAACCTCAGACTAGCCACCGCTTTCTTAAAACTTATTCAAGTTCACGTCTGAAAGTGTACCAACTAACAAAAATTGTATGTCATTTCTCCATACTCTGACGAATGATCGCCCGAAAGCGCAGGAAAAAAAAAGGGGGAGGGTTTGGGCTTGGGGCCATCTTCCCTTCCTGTAGAAACTTTAAGACCAAAAACTTCAACGAACATGAAAGTCATTCAAAGCAAGTAATTCAGAAAAGACATTGAGAGGATGGCACCAGACAGGAGGACGTGACGAGAATTGTTCTGAAGGCCTATATCCTTGAGGAGTAGTGGGGGGGGGGGGGTAAAGAAATAAAACAATGGCTGAACCTGTTTGTTTAACCTAAGCTTCCTGCAGCCACTATGACCGTAGTCTTACATGTAATTACTGCTAACCTAAGCTTCCTGCAGTCACTATGACCGTAGTCTTACATGTGATTACTGCTAACCTAAGCTTCCTGCAGCCACTATGACCGCATTCTTACATGTGATTACTGCTAACCTAAGCTTCCTGCAGCCACTATGACCGTAGTCTTACATGTAATTACTGCTAACCTAAGCTTCCTGCAGCCACTATGACCGTAGTCTTACATGTGATTACTGCTAACCTAAGCTTCCTGCAGCCACTATGACCGTAGTCTTACATGTAATTACTGCTAGCTAACCTAAGCTTCCTGCAGCCACTATGACCGTAGTCTTACATGTGATTACTGCTAACCTAAGCTTCCTGCAGCCACTATGACCGTAGTCTTACATGTGATTACTGCTAACCTAAGCTTCCTGCAGCCACTATGACCGTAGTCTTACATGTAATTACTGCTAACCTAAGCTTCCTGCAGCCACTATGACCGTAGCCTTACTTGTGATTACTGCTACCTACAATAAACTGTTTAGCCCATAGAACAGAACTTAAAAAAAACATTTACATTTATTCAAATTTACAAGTGACAATATTATGACACTGAAACTACAGCTCCTGCTCCACGTATTAACATATGGATAGTCAATATGTGGTCATCGCACCTTAAAAAACAAAATGGTCGAGTGTACCCAGCTGTAAATCGGTACCTGACTCTGCTCTTGAGTTAAGGAAGGCAAAGGCAGAGATGAAGGGAACTGGTTACCCCACCTAAAACATAAAAGCTGGACCAATATGGTGAAGTCTCTAACACTTCACTCCCCTACGGTAGTGCCTGTTATGGGACTACCTTAACCTTGTAATACACTGGACTATAACAACATTAACAACCATATTGAGTGGACTCTAAATTGTCTGGCTGCTCTGGATTCTGCTAGACTCCGAAAAAATATCTCAATGATCTAGATTCATGCCAATGACCCCTGCCCTTTTATCTCATAATAAAAACCAGAGGCAAGACAAAGTAAGAATAACAGATAACAGGTTACATCAACTGGGTCTGAAAATTCACACAGAAAAAACAAAGATCATGAGAGTAAATGCACTAAATAATAACAAAACTGCACTGGCAGGAACACCCCTGTAAAATGTAAACTCACACAAGTATGATGGAAGTAACATAGAAAGAGGAAGACATGGAAAGACCTGAAACTGGTGACATAGAACAGGAGGGCTTAACATGAGTTTCTCGAAGGCCTATGCTCATTGGGGAGCTGACGGGGGATGATGAATGAATGTAGATATCAAATATAGATAAAATGTACATATCAAATATAGATAAAATGTAGATATCAAATATAGATAAAATGTAGATATCAAATATAGATAAAATGTAGATATCAAATATAGATAAAATGTAGGTATCAAATATAGATAAAATGTAGGTATCAAATATAAATAAAATGTAGATATCAAATATAAATAAAATGTAGATATAAAATATAGATAAAATGGACAGTGATGTCATAATAAAGGATACAGAATGCATGAGGAGCTTTCCTGGCAATGAGAAATACATTGAAAAGAAAAGAAATCAAGCCCAATGCAAACATAAGAATTTTCAACTCACCATATACAAACCATCCTATTGTACAGTTGTGAAACATGAAGAACTACACAAACGACAAGCAAAAAGCTGCAGACTTTAATATTAAACTGGTGCTTGCACAGAGCAGCTGCATTCAACTAATATGATGTGATCACCAATTTAGAACTGATAAGAAAAAAACAAACCACACAAATATCAGTCGAACAACAGGTAAGGAAAAGTGTTGCATAGGACAATGCTCCAAAACCGGTGACACCAGGCAGAATACACAATATAAAGATATACAAAGTTATATATTATGGTAAAATAGTAGGTAAGAATCTCACACGTAAATTTTACTAATAATAAGTTGAGTTATCATCCATCACTAAAAAATTAGGACACTGTCTTATGCTTGCATCGAATTTTAAAATATTTACCATGCCCACCTATTTAAATATTATAGTGTGCCGTGGAATTTTGAAGGATGTAAAAAGGGTTGCACAGCACTGGATTGGACATGCAATGAGGAAACCAGCTAATAGCTTTACAAGACAGTCCTTTTCTGGAATTTGAGACATAAAAGAAACCGAGGAAGATCTGAAAAAGACAATGAGATATAAACTGTAGACAAAACATGGATACAGCTGGTGTGGAAAGAGCTTGAATAGGTGGCACAGGACAGGAGGGCTTTGTACAAACTGACTTGAATATGTATGGTCCACAGGGAGCCAAAAGATAATGAATGAATAATTCACATATCAGAAAGGTGATGGCACAAAGCCACAAAGATATCAGAGAGGTTGTGGCACAAAGATATCAGGGGTAGTGGGAGAAGCTAAAATATATCATCTTCACTCTTCAGCTACCATAGCAGTATTGGCCTTCAACAAACTTATGCCAAGTTTTTCAGTCCCGTGCCATCAGCTCAAAGTCTTTCTGTATCTTCTTCATGTCAGTCCCCAGTTCTCTTCTCCGTGTGTTCTTTGGTCTACCTCTCTTACCCTGGGGATTCCAGAACAAGGACTGCCTGGTGATGCTATTGACAGGTCTCCTCAATGTGTGTCATACCTAGCTCCAGCATCATCTCATCTCTTGTTAACTGGCACTTGTCTAGTTCTAGTCATCAGTTCCACACACACAGTGATCTTGTCATACAACTTCAATCCTATTCTACGCAATATGAAACTCTGCAGCTTTTTGCTTGTTCTCCATGCTTCATAGCCATACAATAGGACTGGCTTTACACGTGAACTAAAAATTCTGATTTTTGTGTTGGGCCTGATTTGTTCTGACCTCAACACAAAAATAAAAAAATAATATAACAAAAATATGATTGAAATTTATTGTAACAACACTGCAAATTTAGCAGCCAAAGTTACAATCTTTGATTTTCCACTAAAGAACTAAGCAAACACTTTGCACACACACACGCATATACTGTCATATACAATGTAATAGCAAACCAATAGGCATGACTCAACCACAGGCACACAAAATCTATGCTTGCAACTACAAATTTGTAAGGGAAAAATCCATACAATAAGAAATCCATAACAGATGTTAAAGTACACACTAGACACACCTATGACAACAGATAGTTAATACCGTGTACAGTGAACACCCAATACACTAATACCAAATAGTTATATGTTATCAAACACACTCAGTATACTACAAAATATAAATACATATTTCATAGCATACCCTCAATATATCATCATTTTACTGTGTGTTCCTGACAGAGCACAGAGCCACCACTGCAGCTGGTTCCCTTGCAGGAAGCCTGCACCAAGCATTCACATGTAGGGGTGGTTTCTGTGGCAATTTAGTTGACATGATGAGCTTGCCAGCCCCGCGCACAACCTCATATTACTAGCTGACTCGTACACTAGTCTTTATTAATCTCATCAGAGACCCCCCCCCGCCCCCCCCCCACCCCACCCCGACACTCCCCCCCGCCCCCCCCCCCCTCCCCCCCCCCCCCCCCCCCCCCCCCCCCCCCCCCCGACCCCCCCCCCCCCCCCGCCCCCCCCCCCCCCCCAGGAACTACACAGGGCAATACAAAATATGGTTAAATGTTATCATACATGCTAAACTACACGTGTTTTCACATACATCTAATGCACTACCGAATAAATAGCACACACTTCACTAAGCACACCCTTTCCAATAGCAGGGTGGGTTTTTTTTTAATGGGGGGGCGGGGGGGGTGGGGGGGGGGGGGGGAAGAAGAAGAAGAGGTAACGTTTAACTAGGACAAAAGACAAAGAAAACTGCTTATGCTGCTACCAAATGGCCTTCATCAGGGAAAGGAAAGAAAGTAACAGCTAAATGATAAGCATGAGACAATAAATACAACCAGTGAAAGCCGCTACCATTTATCAGTGATCATTCAAGGAATACGCTAAATGCTTTCGTCTTTATTTAGGGGCTTTCATGGGCTGTACTCATTTTAATTTATTTTCTCAAGTATGAGACAAAAACTACCATTTAACAAATAAGTTTTTATTTTATTTCAAGAGAGAAAATAAAACAAAATACAATCAGCAAGCCGAGGAGATAACAAAAATTGCTGCCCGCTATGAAACCATGTGTAGAACAAACTCCTAGGATTTCATACGATGATGACTTGTAATGCGTTACGACTCAATAGACATGAAAATTAGAATTAACACGAGTAACTGGTGAACTAGAAACACCTAATTCCATTAAAAATCATGACCCAGGTGATCTCAACAATACATGTGCAAAACAAACACAGCAATCAGCCCAAACTTTAATAAAATTTAAATGTTGTCTCTTCATCCCCACCCCCCCCCCCACCCCCCCCCCCCCCCCCCCCCCCCCCCCCCCCCCCCCCCCTATATAAATCTATTGGTCCAACCACAAATCTCAATAAATATGCTTATACATATTTCAAGAACCCCTAGATGTATTGTTACATTTAACCCACTAATCTATGCATGGAGGCATATCTGGAGTCATCCTTATATGACCACCAGCTAAGAGCACAATGCTATAGTGTACAAATGTAGAATTTAACCTCTGTCTGTGAGGTTAATTACACTCTCATTGACTCTTGAAATCATTCACACACTTTCAGGAATATCTCCTGTGGTGAAACATGTTGAGTACCAGCATTGCACACTAAGCCTGGAGGAGTCACTTGAACCCCATACGTAACTCTGACTTTTACCTGGTTCACTGCATGGAGAATAATCTCATTATGGACCCACAATAGGCAGGGGAAGCTGAGAAGTGGCTCTGTGTAGGAGGTGACAATTCCTTGGGAGAGCCCAGAACCAGAGCACAGTATTTTAGCTCTGCATATTTGGAGAGCCCCCTTGGATGGCAGGGAATGCACAGTATGCCACGCTTCTTTTCCTCCTAGCTTGGGACCAAATGTGATGACCCTTTAAGTGCGAGCCTAGCAGGAGAAACTGGAGCCCATGACTTCAACTCAACACATTTCAGAATGGCAGAAAATCCACAGGAAAAGTCTAGACCAACAGAATAGAAAATACCAAGGAGCCTTCCACGAGGTATTGACTGCAAAAGAGCGAGAAGTGGCAGCCCTAGTTAAACAACAACATATACTCCATTTGTCCCAACGGAGCTAGTAAACATACTGTTACAATTTTATGGTGAAATCTTAGCAAATAGTGTCTCACAATCTGTCATAACCGTCAAATACTACATTGTATGGTGTCACGCTAAACTGCTAACATACTCTGTACAATTACTATAGAAGAGATGATATGTGCTGCTGGAATGGACAAAGGTCACACAGGTCAGTACCAGACTTGCAGTGCATTCGCTGTTTAGCATATTCAGTGTTGCCATAGCAATTTTTATTCAATTACAGTGAAGTCAGGATAAGCAGAACTCGCTTACACCGAATTTCGGTTTAAGTCAAAGCAATTTTGCAGGTCCTGGCCAGAGCTCTTCTTTGGTAGAGACTCCTGATAAGCAGAATTTCAGATAAGCCAAAGTATTTTAGATGGCCCCCAGAAACTTCTGCTTATCCTGACTGCACTGTATATTGAGATACAAAGGGATTCACGTTGCTCTTGCACGAATTCCAGACTTGGACCACTATCCAAGACTCTGAAGCACAAAAACGTGGCCCATCCATGAAACAGGCAACCTTGTAGTTGCCTGGCCAAAGCTTCAGGATGAAGTAGCCACACCAGAGTGGCATAGCATCATGCATTTCCCCTGTCGTGAAACGCTGAGAACCCAGCACTGTTACTAAGCTTGAGGGAATCACCTAAGCCCCAAACTTAAGTTTGGCTTTTACCTGATTGGTTTTGTGCAGGAGGATCTCACAATGGATAGATGACAGTGGAGTTAGGAAGTGGCTCTGTGCATGGCATGACAATTCCTTGGGACAGCATAGAACCAGAGCACAGTATTTTAGCCCTGCATATATGGAAAGGCCCCTCACCCATTTGGTGAAAAATTCACAGTATGCCACCCCTTTTCCCCCTTCTAGCACGAAACCACATGTGAAGATCCTTTAAATGCTTGCCAAGTCAAGATAGAACACCCAGGAAAGAAACTGGAGTTCATGACTCCAACTCCACACCTTTCTGTGGAAGAGCAACAAGCTCAGCAGCCCTAGTTAAACAACATGAACAATTCAATGAGGTCTATAACAAGTTGGCACAACCAGTTTTTCAATCTGGTAAGATGTTAACCACTTATAATATTTCAAGTTAGGTTAATGGGTCATGTAATGATGACTTGATGGCTAAAAATGTCAATACTTATTGCACCAAATCATTGTTTGCACATGCTTGAATTGCTTGTGTGCATAAACACACAGGCTTCACAAGAAAAGGGGAATAAATGGAGGTGGGCAGTTGTGGAGAGTGCCTCTTGTATCTGGGACAGTCACAGTTAAATGGCTGAATCACAGAATAGTAGACAGACTTTGGTGCTGCTTCCTGAATGGCTACTGGTACATCGGTGGTGTTATATGCAGTGATTAAACTAGCAAGGGTTTCATTACCGATCATTGTGAATGTCCAAAGTGTAAAAGAAGTACGAGTCTGCTTGAACAGAAATTTGTCAGTGATGGCTTTATATGGATTTGCAGAGTTCATGGCTGGTAAGTTGGTATTTCCTTATTACAGCCTCAATGTTTGTCAAAAAACTTGAAAACAGGAAGGATTATGGTTAACAGTAGCACTTATGTTGTATAAGTGTAAGCAACAGAGCCAACTTATTGAAAGGCAGTTGGTCAGTCTATTATTATGTGGTCCTACCCATTTAAACTAACAACAGCTTAGGAAATTGAAGATCAAACTGTTAGGCTACCTTCCAGTTATCCCTCTTATCTGTTTTAGAGGTGACTTCTTGATCAAGCTGTTTATGATAGGTGTGAGATTTAATGAGTAATATTTTTACAACTGGACGGTTCATGTCTTTTAAAGGAAGAAAGAGAAGAAATGACAGATGTGTTGGACCAAATGCAACCATGCTCATAGCTCGCATTCATAGCATGGTGAAGAGCTTAAAATGTAGGTTACTGAAAACGGTTGAAATGAGGAATAGTCTTTGATATCGCTTCAAAAAATATTCAGAGACGCAGTAATAAGGGGTAAGAGTTAATGTTAGGAATCTTAAACTTTACCCTAACCTTCGTAATCCTAACTCTGACGACGTGAGCGACTTATTTGGATGGCATCAAAGAACACGTCCCACTGTTTCTTTCAGTCGTGAAAACTAGTGCATTCGCATCAATAGTGCCAGACAATGTTTCATCTGTGATAACAATGAATAGTCCTAAGTTGGAAACACTACGGTCCTATTGAGCCTACTTCTGACACTTCTAAGTAAACATCGTCTACCGACTCTTCCTCTTCCTGAACTGATAGCGAAGCAGCGGTTCGCATTGAGTAGGCCTATAGCCTACTTCATATTCGCACCATATATGTCTTGCAGCTCAGTAACGTATAAGAGAAGCTAATAAATAACTAAAAATATCCATGACAACTAAACATGCGCTTTAATAGCTGCAGGCAAACATGTAAGCATTCGGCAAACATTATGCTCCAAAAACTTACCTGATTATAGGAGGTACCACTTTCAGACGCCATTTTGATCGCTGGTTCCCCTTTTGACTGCCGCTTTTTTTCCAGCCTTTTATATTCTGAACCTGAGTCGATGCAGTTTATTTTCCTTCATAAGAAATTTAAAAAATTATCCATGCGGCAATCAACAACATGCGTGCTGAAAAAGCTTCATTCTGGTTTCGAAATTTTCATCCATCGGGGATCCCAGTGAAGGCCGACATTATAAGGTCACGTGCAAAGCTTATCCAATCAAACATGCGTTTTCATAAGTAAGTTCTATGAAAAGAATTTGGACACACACTTCAAACTATTGGTCAAACACTAATATTATAAAAAGTCTAACAAAAAAATGATTGTTTATAAAGAAAACAAAATATTTCAATGCTGTTCATTTTCGTTCAGATTGTCTTCATATTAATTTTCTCTCAGCGCAAACCATTAACTGTTAAGAATGTTTGCGGAAAGATCTCAATTATAGTTATAGGCGTTGAGCATAACTAGCATAGGGAATAAAGAACTAAGACTAAATTACTAGACCAAAATTATGTTGGACAAGACTCATCCAGCATTTGTTAGGTATCAATTAACAACAAATCAGTATACAGGTTTATGAATACCTTAGATACCCGACAGGTTGGAAATTCATGGAGGAACTAGTACACTTAGATGCCCTAAACGCATCGATTAATAACAGTAGTATATACAAGCCGGTGGTACCACCCTGTGAGCTCAAGAAACCAGATACAGACTACAACCTGGCAGGTACAATTAACTAAACAACTGATATGGCAACTATCAAAAACAAATCCAGGAAATATATTCAACAAATATCAAAAGACGGTATTACAGAGTATACAGAAAGATCTAAGGGAGACGATAACAAATTGAAGATAGGACTTTATGTTCCCATGTGGCAAATGGTGAAAGGATGTAGTATAGCAAATAATACATTTATTTTCACAGCAGAGATGGTTGCAATTCTGAAAGCTCTGGAAATCTTCTTTAACAACCCTCCTCATAAATTGACAATATTAACAGACTCACTTTCGTCTGTTCAGGCTATAAGAAACTTACGAGAATGCAGTAGACCTGATATAGCAGAAGAGATATTACTGGCAAATACTCACCTATACTCCAGATGATGTTCCGTTCTAATAGCTTGAATACATTCACATGTTGGCATAGAAGGAAGTGAAAAGGCGGATAAAGAGCTAAGAAAAGTAGAAATAATAGAAACCAAATAAATGTGGGATGAGTATAACAGAGATCAAAAGAGTAATTAAAAGAATAATAACTGAGGAAAGGACAGTAGAGTGGGATGGGAGTCTGAAGGGCAGACATGCATTTAAATTGTTCAATACTACAACATGAACGTGTCAGATATCTAGAGAACTAAAAATTCCTAGCAATGAGAAACTTCTTAGACTGCAACTAGGAATGTGCTATTTTAGAATAAATGAACCTTACTGTGCAGAGTGTCTAGAAAAAAATGTACTACTAAAATGTAGGAAGTGTGAATAACAGAGAAAACAAATATTAGTTTTTTTACAGGCATGCAATTCATCCATAACTGTGGAACTTGTTTTGAGAATAGACAGACCTAGAGAATGCACAATATAGTAAAAGAGTATATAACAAGAACTAAAATTATAATATATAAGGATCAGTGATGGTGTGAGGATAAGGGTAGTCTGGTGGGGTGCTAGTGTGGATGATGACAGATAGATAATTGGTGGATTGGGTATCATCCTGGACACTCCTGGGCGTTCTCACCCCTTTTTACTTTGTTAAAACTGAGCAGTTATGAGAGACTTTACTTTTTAAATTTTATTTTAATTGTTTGTTTGTTGGTTTTTTTTTTTTTTTTGACAGGGGTGTGGTGAAGTGGGATGTTATAAATATTTATAGGGGGACTTAGTGTACTGACTGAGATCAGCTGTGAAGGTATCTATATCTAATGAGAGTAGTGTATTATAGATAACCTTACTTGCTGCCACATATATATATATATCTCAGTCAGAATTATTCTGGAATAGTGTGATGACTACGTTATATGTCTAGGGTATGTGTATGTTGAAGTGTAAGTCAAAACAACAACAGACAGATAAACAATTTAATTTATTCCACTACACTTGACAACACTGTGACACTCACATACATAAAACACTCTACAAGGATATCTTAAAGAAGTCACTGATAACTTTTCAAATAACAATATGTATTCATTGCTGTCATGAATGAATATGTGTGTCCTGATTCAAATACAAAGGAACCAGGAATCACAATCAATTTTAATTACAAGTTATGTACAGAATGTATTAATATGAATATTGTAGTGACATATCTTATTACAAATATCCTATGTGTGTCAGTTGTGTAGTAGTAAAATGAGGTAATACTGGTTTTGTTTTGTTCAAGCTCTGTTGGTATTTGTCATCATGACTTCAATAGTTTGTCTTTATGGGAACTATTATTGGAGATGTTCTCAGTTCCTGATATTAACACAATTTAATTCCCCTCTTAATTTTATTTTTACAAGGTCATTTTAAGCTGGGGGTACATAATTTTGAGCTCAGCTGGCCACATCAGCTTATCTGGCGTGATGGCGGCAGGAACAGACTCCTCTGCTCGATTCTCCCCTCGGCTCTGGAGACACCTCACTGATAGCTAAATGGACCAAGGAGTATGCTGTCCGACTCTGGATTCAGCAAAGCTCTGACCAGGTGCTGCTCAATACCATCAAGACCACGGTCCCTGAAAACAAGAAGGATGTACCTTCTACTTCATAACTAACTTATACTCTCTTTTTACACTGGTCACAATACATCACAAACATTGAGTTCAGAGCGTTAGGCCAACTGTCAGCTTCATCTGAAATACTTTATACCAGTATTTACCTCCTTAATGGTTACCACGCCTCTGCACTTCCAGCATTATTTCTGTCTAATCAATAATCTAGGTGTCAGTGTACTGTTTGGCCATTCCATGCAGTTTTACTTTCCTCCGACACCTTCTGTTCAGGCGGGAGCATTATAGGCTTTACATCATGTTTGCTACTGAACTACACATATATACAGGCATAAATTAACAATTCACATTCAATTTTCATTAAAAGATACTGAATGTTTCAAGCTTACCACAATTCATGGAAACAAACACAGATACGTTGATTAGCAATGAATTCTGGCACAACTACTGGCACAAATTCCCATCTGCTTATGTTCCAGGCTTTTATTTAGCAAAATATGAGCTGGCTTCAACGCACTGTTGCTTTATCAAGCTTATTTGACTAGTGGTCTCGAACTAACGCTCCTAAGTGAGTATATCAGCGAGTCTAGCCAATGGAGCCACGTTTCGACAAGTATTTGAAAAAATGTTACCTTTCCACGTCTCCCCTAACAACGAAAGATAGTATTTATAGCCCGACCAATCGTGGTTAGTCTTTCATTTGTTGCGCTCCAATCAATTTGGAGTTTACATGGTAGGCTATTTCTGTAACGTAAGGTTTTTTCAAACACGTTATAAAAAAATTTTTATGAGCAGAAATGATTTCATGTTGTCAGGCATCCCCACTATTTTATTTTGGTTATAATTTATTAATTCCTGGACTATTTGCGTAACGTTTTACATATTCTTTGTCAGCAAGCCCTAAGGAACCCAAATATCCAAATTTAAAAGAGCTACGTGGCTGCGTTCAAAATATGCAATTTCTTTATCCTCCTGTTTCGAAGATGTGCTGTCTGGGTACTGTAATGTTTTCAAACGTAAACCCATCTATTGTTATCTTTCCTAATAAGCGTTTTTTTTTTATTTTAAAACCTAACTCTGGGAAGGGTAGTGTATTTTATCACTGTTCGTCCGAAAAAGTTAGTGCATGTAGCCTAACACGCGTGATAGTAGTAATTGTGTATCGCGTTACGCTTGTTGGGGGTGGCATTAATAGCGAGACGCGTGTTTAATTTTGCATGCGTTCCTGATTTTATTCGCCCCTCTCTCTTTCTATTTGAGTCCATCTGTTCGTTCGTTTTGGTAACGCAGTATAATTAATGTTAGGATTAATTTAGGTCATTACGCAGTCTGCCTCTCAATGTTTTTCCAAGAAATACAGCACACGTTTCATTGAAGAAAGCGGGTATAATACAGTAAGCTTTTACTATCAACGTGAAAGCGTTACAATTTGCAGACGAAGCAGAAAACAAGGGGGATTTCGAGTACCTTCTTTGTGACAGCACTGTTATTTTACCATTGCTCTTTTCTTTATTAATTTTATTTGTTAGGCTTCATATTTACCTAATAATTTATATATGTGGATTAGAATATTCCACGACATCTCCCCTCTTAAAACAGACATTATATGTCAGTCCTTTATTCTATATACACATAGAGAAATTTATTATTATTTCTGGGGTTTACGGTGATTCTCATCACACGGATGGCGGCTTAAAAAATCCGCTCCCAAATTGGTTTTTCCAGATATATACTCAATGCTAAAATTATATGGAGCCAAAAGTAAAGACCATCGGAGTAACCTGGAGTTCTCATGCCTAGCCTGTGCTAGAAACGATAAAGGTTTGTGGTCTGTTTGCAACTTAAATGCCTTCCCATATAGATAAATATTGAATTTCTTTATCGCCCATATTACTGCAAGACATTCTTTTTCGCTAGTTGAGTAGTTGATTTCAGCTTTATTCAACTTTCTGCTAGCATATGCCACTGGGCTTAATTCCCCATCCAATGCATCTGATTTCTGTAGTAGAGTTGCACCTAACCCAATATTACTTGCATCCGTCCTTACTATGAATTCTTGACTTAAGTCAGGTAATTTCAAAATGGGTTTACTTGTGAGCTTTTCCTTCAATTCTTGGTAAGTCATTTCACATTGTGGTGTCCATGTAATGCGATCTGGATGTCCTTTACGTGTCAATTCAGTTAACGGTGCACATATGGAATTAAAGTTTTTGATATACTTCTGGTAGAAACCACATAATGAGACAAAGGATCTCACGTCCTTCTTGGTTTGTGGTCTCGGGGCTTTCTGTAGTTTCTCTAAATTCTTTGGGTCAGGGGTCATGTTTCCTGATAAACTGTGTGTCCCAAAAATTCCAATTCTTTACATCCAACGCAACATTTGGTTGGTCGGGCTGTTAAATTTGCCTCCCTAAGTCGATCAAAAACAGCATGTTCAGAGAGTCAATGTGTTCCTCAAATGTTTCTGTTGCTATAAGGATATCATCCATAAAATTTGTTATACAGGGATTATTCAGAGGATCCAATAATTTTCTCATCATTCTAGAGAAGACACTAGGCGCATTCTTCAATCCAAATGGCAATCTATTAAACTCATAGTGTCCTTCTGAGGTACTAAAAGCTAGGTATGGTCTAACCTCAGGCTTTACTGGAATCTGATAGTATCCTTTACTCAGATCCACTTTTGAGAAATATTTAGCTTTATTTAGCCTGGCAAACAGCTGATTTGTATCCGGCAATGGATCCACCTGTCCTTCTGTAATAGCATTCAGTCTCCTGTAATCTATACAGAGTCTATGTTCTCCAGAGGGCTTCCTTAAGAGTACAACACCGGAACTATACGAAGACTCACTGTGCGAAATAATTCCTTCCTTCAATAGATAGTCTATCTCTTCCTTCAAAGCTTTCTCCTTAGCAAACGGAATCGAATATGGTTTCATACAGACAGGTGTGGAGTCTATTAGTTTCATATCATATTCCAATAGGTTTGTATGCCCTGGTCGGTCTGTTAACACCTCTGCATGATTATTTAGAACCTGTTGCACTCTCTCTTTCTGAGTTTTCGTTAAATGTGTACTGATTTTCACCTGTGCTGCTGTCTCACAGGGGTGTAATGGATATTCAAATGATGAAAGTGGTTCCTTTTTTTCATCTCCATGGCGATGGACAAGGTCAACAAGTGTGTCTCTTCCTGATGTTCTCTTTCCAAATATTTCTTCAGGAGATTCACATGATAGATTTTTTCTTTCCCCTTCTTATCTATCTTATAATTTGTTCTAGATACCTTCTCTAAAACTGTATATGGACCCTGCCATCCAATTTGTAACTTATTCTGACTCCCAGGCAAAAGAAGCAGTACTTTCTCTCCCACAGCCAAATTTCTGTCTTTCGCCTTCCTGTTATAATAGGCAGCATGTTTCTTCCTGGCTTGTTTCAAATTTTCATTGGCAAGTTTCCAGCCAGTTTTTAACCGAGTGGTCAGCTCATTCACATATTGGTATGAAGATGTAATGTTTTCCTCTGCCTTTTCATCAGTCCACGTTCTTAGCAAAGCTACATATGGACCTTTAATTGTGTGGACCTATTTGTCCATGCACCGGTATGGTCTCTTCCACTCGAAGCTTTATAGTGATGATTTTTCCTCCCAGAATTATCATTCACAAAAACGACCGCTACCAATTTTTCTTTTGGGGCTTTCTCCCCACTTAAAATTCTTGATGAGAGATTTCCTCTCTACATCCTCTTCCTCCAGTTTGTTTAAGTCCGATTGAGGGATTGTCGGCTTATCCTGGGGTAAGACATCTTTTTTGCACTCTCCGCATAGTGGCCATTGTAAAACAGTTAAGTGAAGCTTGTCCGTGAAAAGGGGCTTCCCATTCCATTTGGTCCACTTTATCAAATCTATTTTTCTTTTTATTATCAGGCCTAATTTTGCCCCGTGGCGTGTCCAGGTCCTGATCCATGTTCCCACTTGTGGGTGTTCCCTCATGTGCTATGCTACACCTTTCTACAAAATTCTCAATGTCCCATCTTGCTTTGGGCCAATAATAATTGTGAGCCACCTTTTGAATGATGGTACCTATCTTCTCATGGTCCCCATCTGGTTTCACATGTAGGCTCCTTATTAATTCTGCCCTATATCTTTTTGGAAGAACCAGCTGTCCGTGACCTTTGGATCTAGCTCCAGTCTTCCTATACATCAACTTGTTTTTCATGTAAAAATCTCCCTTGCCTGGAGTTGTATGACAAGTTGACAATTTTCTGAAACAAGGCTTGAGTGTTTTATCCCCAGCCTGTGCCTTCCTCATCTCTTCTGGAGTGGTATCTAAAATAATATCCTCCTCCTGTCTTGAGGTCGACCTGACCTGAAGGGTTGCCATATACACAGGTTTCCTTCTACAACGGTCAGTGTCATGATTGTCCATCTGACAATTTTTACACCACCTTTTTCCTTGGTTGAAAGATTTTCTTTCATCATTATTTCCTTTCATCGAATTGTGGGGTTTTATTTTTATTGTCATACCGTGGCCTATCAAACTGGTGCTTACCTTTATTTTGATCCCTAGGATCAAATTTATTAAAGTTCTGTGGTGCCCTAAAGTTATCCACTTGTTTCTTTTTATTACCTGTTACCTCTGCTTGAGCTGCTTGATACCTTTCAGCAACATTTAGCAACTCATCCAGCCTCTCTGCACCTTGTTCCATGAGAAACTTTCTCAGGTCTGGAGCCATGGACTCTCTTAATTGCTCTATAAGGACCATTTCCTTAAGATCTTGGGTTTTCCCCAGAGAAGTCCATTTCTCCAAGTATGTCTCTATTCGTGCAGAGAACTGGTGATAGGTTTCACCTGACAGTAGTTTAGCATTCCTAAATTTTTTCCTATAAAATTCTGCATTCTTTTCATACCTTAACAAAAGAGCCTGCTTTAGCATGTCATAATTTTCCTGATCACCTCTGCTCATTTTTGCAAAAACTTCATAAGCTGCCCCACGAAGTCCCTGAGATAACTTTAAGCTCCACCTTTCTCTCTCTAACCCATACGTGGTAGCTAATAGTTCATACCTATTTAGGTAGCTCTCTATATCATCGTCTTTCTCAACAAAATGATCTAAATGAAAATTCATAGCTGAGGTTGAGGCTCCTTGGCTAGCAGTGGCATCAGAGGCAAAGGGACTGGCACCATTTTCAGGAGCATGGCCCTGAAACTCAAACTCCCTTATTCGTAACTCATGTTCCCTTTGTAATCTCTTCTCCTCCTTTTCTGCTTCCCTTTCTGCAGCTAATCTCTTCTCTTCCCTTTCTGCAGCCTGTCTTCGTTCCTCGGCTTCCAATGCTTTAGCCTCTTTGTCAGCCTCAATCTGCAACCTCTTAGTCTCAGCCTCAGCTTGCAACCTCTTAGTCTCAGCCTCAGCTTGCAACCTCTTAGTCTCAGCATCTAACTTTCTTTCGGCCTCTTTTTCTAATCTTCTTTCTTCGCGTTCAATAAATTTGTCACATTCCGTAGTGACATAGGCAACCATAACTTGCCCATCTAATCCTAACTCTTTTGCAGTCTGTACAGCAGCAGATCGAAACTTGGCCAGGTCCGCCATTGTCTATCAGGTAAATTTCTACAATGTCTAACCAACAATTTAATCTCTAAATATATCTAATGGACAACACAGGCACCGTGAGCTCAACCTTATTTAATTCCACCCAAGGATACCTTTTAATTCTTATATTCCCTGAAGTGAATTACCCCCAATATTTTTAATAGGGAAAGATTCAAAATCCCAAGAGCGAGACCCCAATATATGTGGTGAAGTGGGATGTTATAAATATTTATAGGGGGACTTAGTGTACTGACTGAGATCAGCTGTGAAGGTATCTATATCTAATGAGAGTAGTGTATTATAGATAACCTTACTTGCTGCCACATATATATATCTCAGTCAGAATTATTCTGGAATAGTGTGATGACTACGTTATATGTCTAGGGTATGTGTATGTTGAAGTGTAAGTCAAAACAACAACAGACAGATAAACAATTTAATTTATTCCACTACACTTGACAACACTGTGACACTCACATACATAAAACACTCTACAAGGATATCTTAAAGAAGTCACTGATAACTTTTCAAATAACAATATGTATTCATTGCTGTCATGAATGAATATGTGTGTCCTGATTCAAATACAAAGGAACCAGGAATCACAATCAATTTTAATTACAAGTTATGTACAGAATGTATTAATATGAATATTGTAGTGACATATCTTATTACAAATATCCTATGTGTGTCAGTTGTGTAGTAGTAAAATGAGGTAATACTGGTTTTGTTTTGTTCAAGCTCTGTTGGTATTTGTCATCATGACTTCAATAGTTTGTCTTTATGGGAACTATTATTGGAGATGTTCTCAGTTCCTGATATTAACACAATTTAATTCCCCTCTTAATTTTATTTTTACAAGGTCATTTTAAGCTGGGGGTACATAATTTTGAGCTCAGCTGGCCACATCAGCTTATCTGGCGTGATGGCGGCAGGAACAGACTCCTCTGCTCGATTCTCCCCTCGGCTCTGGAGACACCTCACTGATAGCTAAATGGACCAAGGAGTATGCTGTCCGACTCTGGATTCAGCAAAGCTCTGACCAGGTGCTGCTCAATACCATCAAGACCACGGTCCCTGAAAACAAGAAGGATGTACCTTCTACTTCATAACTAACTTATACTCTCTTTTTACACTGATCACAATACATCACAAACATTGAGTTCAGAGCGTTAGGCCAACTGTCAGCTTCATCTGAAATACTTTATACCAGTATTTACCTCCTTAATGGTTACCACGCCTCTGCACTTCCAGCATTATTTCTGTCTAATCAATAATCTAGGTGTCAGTGTACTGTTTGGCCATTCCATGCAGTTTTACTTTCCTCCGACACCTTCTGTTCAGGCGGGAGCATTATAGGCTTTACATCATGTTTGCTACTGAACTACACATATATACAGGCATAAATTAACAATTCACATTCAATTTTCATTAAAAGATACTGAATGTTTCAAGCTTACCACAATTCATGGAAACAAACACAGATACGTTGATTAGCAATGAATTCTGGCACAAACTACTGGCACAAATTCCCATCTGCTTATGTTCCAGGCTTTTATTTAGCAAAATATGAGCTGGCTTCAACGCACTGTTGCTTTATCAAGCTTATTTGACTAGTGGTCTCGAACTAACGCTCCTAAGTGAGTATATCAGCGAGTCTAGCCAATGGAGCCACGTTTCGACAAGTGTTTGAAAAAAATGTTACCTTTCCACGTCTCCCCTAACAACGAAAGATAGTATTTATAGCCCGACCAATCGTGGTTAGTCTTTCATTTGTTGCGCTCCAATCAATTTGGAGTTTACATGGTAGGCTATTTCTGTAACGTAAGGTTTTTTCAAACACGTTATAAAAAAATTTTATGAGCAGAAATGATTTCATGTTGTCAGGCATCCCCACTATTTTATTTTGGTTATAATTTATTAATTCCTGGACTATTTGCGTAACGTTTTACATATTCTTTGTCAGCAAGCCCTAAGGAACCCAAATATCCAAATTTAAAAGAGCTACGTGGCTGCGTTCAAAAATATGCAATTTCTTCTACCTCCTGTTTCGAAGATGTGCTGTCTGGGTACTGTAATGTTTTCAAACGTAAACCCATCTATTGTTATCTTTCCTAATAAGCGTTTTTTATGATTTTAAAACCTAACTCTGGGAAGGGTAGTGTATTTTATCACTGTTCGTCCGAAAAAAAGTTAGTGCATGTAGCCTAACACGCGTGATAGTAGTAATTGTGTATCGCGTTACGCTTGTTGGGGGTGGCATTAATAGCGAGACGCGTGTTTAATTTTGCATGCGTTCCTGATTTTATTCGCCCCTCTCTCTTTCTATTTGAGTCCATCTGTTCGTTCGTTTTGGTAACGCAGTATAATTAATGTTAGGATTAATTTAGGTCATTACGCAGTCTGCCTCTCAATGTTTTTCCAAGAAATACAGCACACGTTTCATTGAAGAAAGCGGGTATAATACAGTAAGCTTTTACTATCAACGTGAAAGCGTTACAATTTGCAGACGAAGCAGAAAACAAGGGGGATTTCGAGTACCTTCTTTGTGACAGCACTGTTATTTTACCATTGCTCTTTTCTTTATTAATTTTGTTTGTTAGGCTTCATATTTACCTAATAATTTATATATGTGGATTAGAATATTCCACGACACCTCCCTTCTTAAAACAGACATTATATGTCAGTCCTTTATTCTATATACACATAGAGAAATTTATTATTATTTCTGGGGTTTACGGTGATTCTCATCACACGGATGGCGGCTTAAAAAATCCGCTCCCAAATTGGTTTTTCCAGATATATACTCAATGCTAAAATTATATGGAGCCAAAAGTAAAGACCATCGGAGTAACCTGGAGTTCTCATGCCTAGCCTGTGCTAGAAATGATAAAGGTTTGTGGTCTGTTTGCAACTTAAATGCCTTCCCATATAGATAAATATTGAATTTCTTTATCGCCCATATTACTGCAAGACATTCTTTTTCGCTAGTTGAGTAGTTGATTTCAGCTTTATTCAAACTTTTCTGCTAGCATATGCCACTGGGCTTAATTCCCCATCCAATGCATCTGATTTCTGTAGTAGAGTTGCACCTAACCCAATATTACTTGCATCCGTCCTTACTATGAATTCTTGACTTAAGTCAGGTAATTTCAAAATGGGTTTACTTGTGAGCTTTTCCTTCAATTCTTGGTAAGTCATTTCACATTGTGGTGTCCATGTAATGCGATCTGGATGTCCTTTACGTGTCAATTCAGTTAACGGTGCGCATATGGAATTAAAGTTTTTGATATACTTCTGGTAGAAACCACATAATGAGACAAAGGATCTCACGTCCTTCTTGGTTTGTGGTCTCGGGGCTTTCTGTAGTTTCTCTAAATTCTTTGGGTCAGGGGTCATGTTTCCCTGATAAACTGTGATTGTCCCAAAAATTCCAATTCTTTACATCCAACGCAACATTTGGTTGGTCGGGCTGTTAAATTTGCCTCCCTAAGTCGATCAAACAGCATGTTCAGAGAGTCAATGTGTTCCTCAAATGTTTCTGTTGCTATAAGGATATCATCCATAAAATTTGTTATACAGGGATTATTCAGAGGATCCAATAATTTTCTCATCATTCTAGAGAAGACACTAGGCGCATTCTTCAATCCAAATGGCAATCTATTAAACTCATAGTGTCCTTCTGAGGAACTAAAAGCTAGGTATGGTCTAACCTCAGGCTTTACTGGAATCTGATAGTATCCTTTACTCAGATCCACTTTTGAGAAATATTTAGCTTTATTTAGCCTGGCAAACAGCTGATTTGTATCCGGCAATGGATCCACCTGTCCTTCTGTAATAGCATTCAGTCTCCTGTAATCTATACAGAGTCTATGTTCTCCAGAGGGCTTCCTTAAGAGTACAACACCGGAACTATACGAAGACTCACTGTGCGAAATAATTCCTTCCTTCAATAGATAGTCTATCTCTTCCTTCAAAGCTTTCTCCTTAGCAAACGGAATCGAATATGGTTTCATACAGACAGGTGTGGAGTCTATTAGTTTCATATCATATTCCAATAGGTTTGTATGCCCTGGTCGGTCTGTTAACACCTCTGCATGATTATTTAGAACCTGTTGCACTCTCTCTTTCTGATTTTCGTTAAATGTGTACTGATTTTCACCTGTGCTGCTGTCTCACAGGGGTGTAATGGATATTCAAATGATGAAAGTGGTTCCTTTTTCATCTCCATGGCGATGGACAAGGTCAACAAGTGTGTCTCTTCCTGATGTTCTCTTTCCAAATATTTCTTCAGGAGATTCACATGATAGATTTTTTCTTTCCCCTTCTTATCTATCTTATAATTTGTTCTAGACACCTTCTCTAAAACTGTATATGGACCCTGCCATCCAATTTGTAACTTATTCTGACTCCCGGGCAAAAGAAGCAGTACTTTCTCTCCCACAGCCAAATTTCTGTCTTTCGCCTTCCTGTTATAATAGGCAGCATGTTTCTTCCTGGCTTGTTTCAAATTTTCATTGGCAAGTTTCCAGCCAGTTTTTAACCGAGTGGTCAGCTCATTCACATATTGGTATGAAGATGTAATGTTTTCCTCTGCCTTTTCATCAGTCCACGTTCTTAACATAGCTACATATGGACCTTTAATTGTGTGGACCTATTTGTCCATGCACCGGTATGGTCTCTTCCACTCGAAGCTTTATAGTGATGATTTTTCCTCCCAGAATTATCATTCACAAAACGACCGCTACCAATTTTTCTTTTGGGGCTTTCTCCCCACTTAAAATTCTTGATGAGAGATTTTCCTCCTACATCCTCTTCCTCCAGTTTGTTTAAGTCCGATTGAGGGATTGTCGGCTTATCCTGGGGTAAGACATCTTTTTGCACTCTCCGCATAGTGGCCATTGTATAAAACAGTTAAGTGAAGCTTGTCCGTGAAAAGGGGCTTCCCATTCCATTTGGTCCACTTTATCAAATCTATTTTTCTTTTTATTATCAGGCCTAATTTTGCCCGTGGCGTGTCCAGGTCCTGATCCATGTTCCCACTTGTGGGTGTTCCCTAATGTGCTATGCTACACCTTCTACAAAATTCTCAATGTCCCATCTTGCTTTGGGCCAATAATAATTGTGAGCCACCTTTTGAATGATGGTACCTATCTTCTCATGGTCCCCATCTGGTTTCACATGTAGGCTCCTTATTAAGTCTGCCCTATATCTTTTTGGAAGAACCAGCTGTCCGTGACCTTTGGATCTAGCTCCAGTCTTCCTATACATCAACTTGTTTTTCATGTAAAAATCTCCCTTGCCTGGAGTTGTATGACAAGTTGACAATTTTCTGAAACAAGGCTTGAGTGTTTTATCCCCAGCCTGTGCCTTCCTCATCTCTTCTGGAGTGGTATCTAACATAATATCCTCCTCCTGTCTTGAGGTCGACCTGACCTGAAGGGTTGCCATATACACAGGTTTCCTTCTGCAACGGTCAGTGTCATGATTGTCCATCTGACAATTCTTACACCACCTTTTTCCTTGGTTGAAAGATTTTCTTTCATCATATTTCCTTTCATCGAATTTTGGGAATTTATTTTTATTTTCATACGTGGCATCCAAAAATTGGTGCTTACCCAAACAAAATTGATCCCTTAGGATCAAACAATTAAATATTATCCCCCTAAAGTTATCCACCATAAACAAAATTACCTGTTAACCCTTGAATGCTTGATACCTTTCACCCAAACATTTAGCAAACTCCCCACCCAGCCTCTCTGCACCTTGTTCCATGAGAAACTTTCTCAGGTCTGGAGCCATTACATTCTTCCATTCTCTATAAACCACACACCTTCCCCAAATCTCACAATTTAAAACCCCTCTCCTCCAAAATCCCCTCATACACACGTGCTATCCTCTCCCATTATCACTTAAACCCCATCCCTACTAAACTCCAACCACCAAAAAACCACACCTAAAAACATCCAACAAAACCACCCAACCCCCCCTCTCCATCAAACTCCATACCACCAAAACCATCACCCCACATCACCAAAAATCCCCCCCCCAACCACCTCACCCCCCCCCTCCTACCCATCTCACCCAAACCTCCCCCCAAACACACACACCCCCACCTATTACTCACCACTAACCAACCCCACAAACTTACTCACACACACACCACTACAAACACCCCCCCCCATCACACCCATCCCCAACA
>JAMPIV010004896.1:0-159001 GCA_024509875.1 Oreohelix idahoensis
CTGAGCCAAGATAGACCCACCTAGAAAGTATCCTATACATGTTAAACAGAAACTTGCCACAGAACTAGAAAAGATGGTGCAGAATGATGTTATTAGAAAGGTTGAAGAGCATTCTGATTGGTGTAGTAGTATCACAACCGTTCTGAAGCAGGATGGTTCTCTTCGGGGTTGCCTTGACCCAAAACACTTAAACAACAGTCTAAAGCGCTGTCCACACAAAATGCATACAGTGGAAGAGATAACTCACAGATTCCACAATGCCAAATATTTTTCTAAACTAGATGCTGTACACGGATACTGGAGTGTTGAGATAGCAGAGGAAAGTCAACTCCTTACAACTTTTCGAACACCATTCGGCAGATATTGTTTCAAGAAACTCCCATTTGGTTTGAATGTATCACAAAACATCTTCCAACAGAAGATTGACAACATTGTTGAGCAATGTTCTGGTACAGTGGCTATTGCGGATGACATTGTAGTCTGCGGCAGGTCAGAACAAGAACACGACCGTAACTTGATTAACTTGATGCATGTAGCACAGGCCAATGGGCTAACATTCAACAGCAAAAAGTGTACAATTAAGGCAACGGAGATACAATTTTTTGGATTGCTGTACACCCAGAATGGTGTAAAACCAGACCCTAAAAAGGTTGAAGATATTCATGACATGCCAACACCAGCTACAAAGAAGGAACTGCAACAATTCTTAGGTGCTGTCAATTTCCTAGCACAATTCATACCAAATTTGTCAGCTGCTGCAGAACCTTTGCGATCTCTACTACAGAATGAAACTCCGTATGAATGGTCAGAAGACTACCAACACATATTCAACCACTTGAAGACCCTCATATCATCTGATGCATGCTTGAAATACTATGACATGCAAGCACCCACTTTTCTCATGGTTGATTCCAGTCTGAAAGGCCTAGGAGCAGCACTTTTGCAACCAGACAAAAATCCTGAAGGACACTATGCCAAAGAACTTCGTCCTGTAGCTTACGCAAGCAAATCATTAAGTTCTGGCGAAAAGAAACTTGCAAACATTGAAAGAGAAATGCTAGCTGTACGTTTTGGAATCAAACGCTTCCACACATTTCTTTTCAACCGCCCATTTACAATTCTCTCAGATCATAAGCCACTTGAGATGATTCATAAAAAAACCAATAGCTTCAGCACCACCACGACTACAAGCTCTGTTATTGGAAACACAAGGTTATGATTTTAATATTCAGTATATCCCAGGAGAGGATATAGGTCTTGCAGATGCTCTCAGCAGATTACCAAACCCCAACAAGACAGCAGATCTTACCCCAAACATCAAAGTTGATTTTGTCAAGTTTAGCGATAATCGGCTTGAACACATCAGAGAAGACACAATGAGAGATCCTATCCTTAACTCTCTCAAAGAACTGATATACCATGGATGGCCAAGCTCTATCAGGGAAGTTCCAATACACATCCGTCCATACTACTCGATGAGGGACGAGTTAAGCATCGAAGATGGTCTGATCCTTAAAGGAGATCGCATTGTTGTACCAGAAACACAACGCGATATCATCCTTAAACAGCTCCATAATAGTCACCTTGGTATTGTGAAGACACAACTGAGAGCAAAGAAAGATGTTTACTGGCCACAGATAAACAAGGACATAGAAACACTATGTAAAAACTGTTCAATTTGCCAAGAACATGCAAATAGGCAGTGCAGAGAACCTCTCATACCATCAGACATACCATTGAGCCCTTGGAGCATTATAGGAACTGATATTTTCTCAATCGACAATAATGACTATCTTATTATTGCTGATTACTACAGCAAATTTCCCATCATTGAGAAACTTCCACAACCCTCACCATCAGCTGTTATTGCAGACATTACAAAGAAGTATTGCAGCATGTTTGGCATCCCAGATGAAATTAGATCAGACAACGGTCCACATTTCTCAGGTCAAGCATACAGAAACTTCACTAAGGACTGGAAGATCAAACACACAACATCATCACCTAGATACCCTAAATCTAATGGTTTCATTGAGAGACAGATACAAACTATCAAGTCAATCATGAAGAAAACAAGAACAGAGGATGTACACCTAGCACTCTTGAGATGGAGAACAACACCGGTAGACAGTAAGATCGACAGTCCAGCAGAACTTATGTTTGATAGAAGAATTAAAGACCTCCTACCATCTAAGGTCCACTTCCGTCCACAACATAGAGACAGCACATATGATCAATTTCAGCATCGTCAGCAAGTTCAGAAATCCAACTATGACAAATGTGCTAAAGACTTACCACCATTATATCCTGGTCAGCATGTGACTACCTACAACCACAACAATGACACATGGTCAAAAGCAACAATCATTTCCAGAAACCCTGAACCCAGGAGCTATACTTTAAGACCAGACAGCAGCAGCAACCTCCTGAGGCGAAACAGAGTGGACATAAGAGAAATCCCACAGAATACAACAGAACAGAGAATTCCCATGCTTTCAACAGACAATGCAGTAACTCCAGACTTTGGTGCCCCACAAAACCAACAAGCGCCAAGGCCGAAATCACAACCAACTCAAGCTAAACCAGGGACTTCCGCAGAACCACCAGCACTTTACACCACTCGTTCTGGCCGTACAGTGACACCTCCCAGCCGATACAGACAGTGACATATATACTCACACTGAGCATTACACATACTTATCCTTTCTCACATGAAACATTTCGTTGGAAATGTTTGCACACATTTTTTTTTCAAAAAAGGGGGGATGTAATATGAATACATTAAAGTACGAACCACACATTGTAATATAATGCGAATCTTGACATGTACGATATTCTGTAAATAAACATGGCTACGAACTGAACATGCTTTTACTGAGTGCTTTCTGAAACATGTGTGTGCTTGTGTAGATGACGAGGTAATGCTTATATACATACATCATAACATTACAGTTCCATGCTCAATACAGGGCTATAAAAGAAGAGATGATGATGTTTACCCACCTTTCTCGAGGTCGATATCGACCCTACATGGTCGACATTCACTGGAGGTGATAAACTGCAGTGTCGATTAAACATTTGGGGGCAAAAGCTGACAGTCGTAAAAGAAATAAAAATACCTGCCGTGACTCAATTTTTGCATCTGGAAATTTTGTCACAAAATACCCCAAGCTTTGTGCAGCAGTTTACATTCGCAAGTTCGTACTTGGTTGAAGCTGGCTTTAGCTACGCAAATGCAATTTTATCAAAGCAAAAGATCGGACTGAACCTGGAAGAGTGGGGAGACTTACGTCTAAAACTTACCAAACTCCAACCAAATACCCATGCCCCTGTTAATACTCATCGGCAACATTCTTCCCATTAAAAACTAGTTCAGAAAAAGGGGTAATGTTACTTTATTATGCCTCTATAATCACTTCCTTAATTAATTAATTAGTTGCCCGGGGTCGATGACAGATGAAGAATTCCATGGAGGGGTCGGGACGCAAAAAAAAAATGTTTTGGGAAATCTGCTCTAGGGCGTCTCCTTGCCCTGTAGTCAGAAACTTTGCCGTTCAAGGCGTGTGATATAAATAACGTGAAAAACATTCTGAGCAGTGTAGCCAGCTTATAAGCCACTATGTTAGTCGTTTGACATATTGTTTCTATTTATCTGTCCATTCTATCATCACATGTAAATATATCCCCATGTAGGTCCAGGAGATTTCTGAGGAGACAAAGAAAATATAAGATGACTGCCCCTTCAGGCATGTTGTATAACTACCTATAAGGCGATTTTACGAGGTTTTGCACGAAGCCGACAACGTCATCATGTAAACAAATCACTACACAAACCACCGATACAAGAGCACATGCATATTTTGGTGCAGGTAACCTGCAAGGGGACAACAAGCAGCGATGCCTCAATAAGGAGTGAAAAAGGAAATTGTTTTTATTTCTTTAGGTTTGTCTCCAATTGGCGATGAATGTCCCGTTAAACCTGGGCAGGGGGTCCGCCAGGTATACAAGGACGCATGGCAAATATACAAATCTTGCGGTCTGCAGAAAACTACTCCCCGCTCAGTACTTTTACTTTTTTCCTGAAATATAAAGCGCTAATTAAAAAAGCGCTAAACGAAAATCAATTTCACATAAGACTTAATAAAAAACAAATTAATTCGTTCCCAAGGTCCAGAAAACTGTATACAAATTAAGTAAAAATGATACAAAACAAAAACTTAATAGTTAACAACACTTATTAACTATACATGTACCTACTTATCAAACATACTGGTACCGTACTGAACACAAACCAATTAGTATGTGTGTACTGTACTATAGTGCGTTTCAAAAAGGTCGGTCGACGATTGACTTCAAATATCTCCATATTCCTTGCACTGATAAACATGATTTTTTGCATGTAGTCTTATATTTTCAATGTCCCAAAGGTTTTATAAAATTAAATGTTGTAGGTAGTGTGCTTTTCTTGCAACGGCTAATTCCTTTGATCTTTTTTAACGAAGTAATTATTTTGTCCTGGAAGAAAATAATTTACCGTAAATGAAGGAAGTTGCGTATTTTCGGCATAGGCGTCTATACAATTCGAATGTTAGAGGGGTTTGTTAACTGATTACTACGTGAGGTCCTTTTTTATTTCTTCGAAATATTTGAGAGAAAAATAACGCCTATTCGTTGTAAATGTTACTTTTTATACTAAAAAGTGAATGGATGCATGAAGAAGTGAAAGTACTGTGTATGTTAAAAATAGTAGTGAAATCGTGGAGATAAAAAGGAAATTAATTGTTTTACATATACACATAGATGGAAGAGAAAACATATAAAACATATAGGTATTTACACACTTATTCCGAGTCAGACGAGTCTAACATATTGATGACTATTCTCGGCTGAACGAACGACAGTCCATCTTTTTTCCAATAGTCATTTTCCTCTTTTAAGACATGGTCTTCACATTTACACCAATAATCTTTGTCTATCTGCGAGAGGGCGACATATGTTAGTTCTTTCATATTGCATAGTTTGAAAGTTTTATTTTCAGCTGCCACCTGTCCTTTAACTTTTACATTAAACTCAAAATCAACCATCCTTTTAAAAGATGATATATAAGAAAACAAATCCCCCAGAGATATTTATGTTTTCCGAATAACATATCCCAGGGATTGTCATGTTCTTGACCAGTGATTCTCAAATTCTTGAACAGTGATTCTCAATACATGTTGGTGTCAGTGATTTTTATTCTCACAATGTTTTACACAGTGATTCTCAAATTCTTGATCAGGGATTCTTACGATGAACAGTGATTCTCACATTTTTTGATTCTCACGTTTTGTTACACCAAAGGTTCTCACATTTTTTTTTGGTTCTCACAATGTGTAGGGTTTTTGATATAAAATAACTGGTTGTAGGTGAAAGTTATCATTCTTAACAATGGACCCGAGATTTGCACATCCTTTTACCTGTTTAATTTCAGGCCCTAGTTCTAGTGGAAAGACTGTTTTTGTCCAGCGTTTCCTAACACATATCAAAGATATGGTAACAGCTATCCCAGATGAGATTTTATATTGTTACTCTGAGTGGCAACCTCTATACAATTCAATGACTGGAGTTCAGTTTATTGAAGGACTGCCCGATATTGAGCAGTGGACAGGTGATAAGAGACGGTTGGTGATTATCGATGACCTCATGAACGAGAACAGACGAACGTGTAACTAGTTTATTTACAAAAAAGTCTCATCATAAAAATGTAAGCGTATTTTATCTGGTGCAAAATTTATTTGGCAAGAACAAAGAACACAGAACCATTAGTTTGAATTCTCATTACATAGTACTTTTCAAAAATCCACGCGATGGATCTCAGATTGTTAATCTAGCCAAACAGATGTACCCAGGCCAAACTGCCTATCTCCAAGAAAGTTTTAAAGACGCAACATCGGTCCCACACGGGTATTTGCTAATTGATCTTCGTCAAGACACACCAGAAAATTTAAGGCTTCGTTCGCGCATCTTCCCAGAGGAGCAACAAATTGTTTACTTACCCAAGTAAAATGGCAGAAAAAGTAAAAAGGCATGCTGAGATGTTAAAATGTCTACGTACAGCCAAACCACCAGTCATCAAGGCTGTTATGAAAACAGCATCACCCGAGCTGGTAGGAACACTCTGTGAATGTTGTCACAACGTATTAAAAGGTAACGTTACACTGACACCTCCTCAGAAGAGACGTATGCGTCGTTACAAAAACATCCTGCGAGCGCTTACCAAGAAGAAATTGTCGCTCAAAAGATGAAAACAGTTTTTACAATCTGGAGGTTTCTTATCTGCGTTGTTAACCCCAATACTATCTGTACTAAAAGGACTCTCTTAGATGGCTAAAAAAATGGTTTTGATGGATCCTCGTTTGTTAGAAAAACCTTATAGACCACCCGATGCGCTAAGAGATAACTTGGGAGAATTGGACAGTCAAATGCAACTAGTCTTGGATCGACAAGATCTGCCACTCGGTGACAAGGCTAGACTCTACCAACAAACATTACAGCGTTATTTGACTCGACTAGAACAGTACAGACACGTACCTCTAGGGCTCGTAGATATTAAACCACCAACACAAACCAACGAACAACCCACTGTACTTAAAGAGGAGGTCGTGGACAAAACGCCTCAGTCGCCACCCGTCACACCCACTAATCGAAAAAAGGTGGTGGCCAGTAAATTGCGAGAATCATCGTCGTATTCGCTCAGAAGAAGGAAAAAGACGCCAAAGTGGGAACCATGGCCAAAGAAGTGATTTTAAAACAACATTACTACGACCCAAAACGACCTGGAGCTTATGGTGGAATCGCCCCCTTACAACGTAGCACCAAACTTAGTCGTAAAAAAATTGAAGAGTGGTTAGGCCATCAGGACAGCTACACCCTACATAAACCGGTGCGCAGAAAATTTAAACGACGTACGACCATTGCGGGTGGTATCGATCAACAGTTCCAGGCGGATTTAATTGACTTGCGAGGTTTAAAAAGATTCAACGATGGGTATTCCTATCTAGTGACGTGTATTGACGTATTTAGTAAATTCGCTTGGGCTGTTCCTCTGAAAAACAAGACTGGGACAGCGTTAGTAGCAGCGGTAAAAACAATTTTTAACAGTCGCAAACCGATAAATTTTCAAACAGACAAAGGCAGTGAGTTTGTCAACAAAACATTTTTAAAGTTTCTTAAAAACGAAGGGGTCCATTTCTTCACTACGGAGAATGAAGACACCAAAGCAGCTATCGTCGAGAGGTTTAATCGAACCCTCAAAGAAAAAACGTGGCGTTACTTTACCAAAACCAACAGTCTTCGCTACGTCGACGTGATACAACAACTGGTCCACAACTACAACTACTCGTATCATCGGAGTATTAAGATGGCACCGGTGGAAGTTACCCCGAGCAATCAAGAAGAAGTGTGGCGTACTTTGTATTCGACCCCTGACGTCGTCGGTAGAAAAGTCTATTTTAAACCTGGTGATCGCGTGCGGATCGCCCAAGCCAGACAAACTTTTAAAAAGGGTTATACGCCGGCGTGGACAGAAGAGTTGTTTACGATCAGCCGACAAAACCAAACAAGACCGGTCACGTACGTCCTTAAAGATGATTCGGGTGAGGAATTGAAAGGTTCTTTTTACCATGAAGAGCTACAGCGAGTCGGCGACAAGATAGTTTATTGAATCGAGTCCATTTTGGAGGAACGCCGTGGTGTCAGGGGTGTAAAAGAATATTTAGTCAAATGGTTCGGTTATAACTCGTCATTCAACAGCTGGATTTCGTCCAAACAGCTAGCGAGATATCGAGACTGATGAATATTGAAGAAGACGTGTGCACCCCAGTTTTGAGGCCACCCCCTCCTAAGACCGCGAGAACCTCGTTCTGGCCTTTTTTGGGGAAACTAGTCCCGCGACTAGAGATCGTTTTCATCTGTCAGATGATCGTTATATATGTCGTCATCGGTGTCTCGTTATTCAATCTGAGTCGGAGCAACGCAGAGGGACCAGACGGCAAGTTTTGGATCGCTTTAATGAGCAGTTGTCTGGGTTACATGTTACCTAACCATAAGATAGGATGAGTTTTTACGTGACTTTACCCAGCAATGCCTCGATGAAAATATACCCAAACAATAACGCCGGTCACTTTTTCGTCAAATTGCCACAGACTATAGACTTGACTTCACGTTACGAGGTTGGTTTGGTTGAGATTCAATTTCCCAAAAGTTATTTTAACGTGCTAGAGGATGATGTATGGATACATTATTTTCCCAACAAAGAAGATGAGTCTATACTACTCACGTTACCTGCTGGTCTATACACGTCACCCGACACGCTGATCGACGAGTTGAATCGTTTGCTTTTAGCCACGGATGTGGATGAAAAAGCCCGAGTTAGATTCCATTTTAACAATAATAAGGCCACCTTGAATCTGTATGATCCGGAGGTTGAGGTTAGAATTAGCGAGACGTTGAAACACATGTTAGGTTTTCCTGCCTCGCTCGCCACAGACATCGACCCAATACTACGAGGCGAGACTGAAGTACAAATGGATAGCGACATGAAAAATGTATACGTGTACTGCGATCTCGTAGCGGCGAGACCGGTTGGAGATGCCTCTGTCCCTTTGTTACGGATTGTTCCTATTTTGGATAGGACTACCGCTTCTGTTTTCAGGATTTACGACAAACCCCACTACGTACCCCTGAGCCGTTTTTCGTTTGACGCGGTGGAAATCCTTTTAACTAACGATCAGGGTAAGACTATCCCATTCACTAGCGGAGCTTCGGTGTTGACACTACACTTCCGAACTCACAGACGGTTTGATTTTGACTAGAAAAAAATGGTCAGACACGTACCCATCCGACGAAACCCCAAGATGTATGAGGAGTTTTACTGCAACCAAGCTGGCCACGGGATGCCAGTGTTTATCGGAGGCAGAAATCAAAGAGGACATGGTTTGGGTAGTTTTTTCGGCGGGCTCGGTCGTATGGTTCTACCGTGGTTAAAAACTGGAGGCAAAGCTTTACTCAGAGAAGGGCTTGGGACCGGTCTACAGGTCGCGAGCGATGCGTTAGCCGGCAGAAATGTTGGCGAGGCATTTCGCGAACGAGCCAAGGAGTCGGGTCAACGTTTATTACAGGGAGCGGTTGAACACCTCACCACTAACCAATCGGGTAGCGGGCTTAGAAGAAAAAGAAAAACGAGAGCTGCCCCACCGGGCGAGCCGAAACGCATAAAACGGCCTTCTCATTCTCACCAGAAGAAGCGAAGGTACTCTGATATATTTGAATGATGGCGCTTATTCACCCCAACTCGTGCGAGTGTCTTCACAGTGGTCTAGATTTGTTTAGCGTACCACCAACGCAGACAGCCGTAGAAGAGGGACAATTTGTGGAGATACATCCGTTGGCCGCCTTAGCCCCCGGAGCCCCGGTGGAATTTGTAATTTCGGGAAACGGTGAAGAATATCTAGATTTGTTCAATACTTTTCTGCACGTGCGCGCCAAAGTTACGTTAGCTAATGGCGGCGCATTACCCGCTGACGCAGAGGTGGCCCCGATCAACTATTACCTGCACAGTTTATTCTCCCAAGTCGACGTTTCACTGAACGACACGCTGATTACACCCAGCGAGAACACCTACCCTTATAGAGCTTACATCGAAGCCACATTGAATTATGGGGAGGAACCCAAACGAGGCCATCTGACATCGGCTCTGTTTTACAAAGATACGCCAAATTTTATTACGGAAACAATTGGTGACAATAACAACGGGTTAAGACTGCGTCGACATATAGCGGCTGGTTCTCAGGAGATTGATATGATGGGTCGTTTACATTCAGATATCTTTGCTCAAGATCGTTACCTGTTAAATGGTGTGACAGTTAAAGTAAAACTCACCCCGTCTAAAGATGCCTTCAACGTGCTGGGACACGACCCCACCGCTGGATATAAATCTATTATAACTTATGCGGCCTTGGTTTTCCGGAAAGCTAAATTAAACCCCGCCGTCTCGCTAGCCCACGAGAAAGCCTTGGTGCGAGGTAATGCCAAGTACCCCTTGAAACGAGTTGTGCTAAAAACTTTCTCTATCCCTAGAGGTATGCTATCGCACATGCAGGATAATCTGTTTCTCAGTCAAACACCTACACGGATCGTGATTGGACTAGTAACTTCGTCCGCTTTTAACGGGTCGTACACGGCTAATCCGTTCAATTTCGCTACCTTTGGTCTGATATATTTTAACGTCAGCGCGGACGGCAGAACCGTCAGTGGCAAACCTTTGTCCATGGATTATGAACACAACCAGTACGTGAGAGCCTTCTTCGCGACGAATCTAGCTATGGGGCTGGTTGGTAAAGATGCCGGCAACGACCTCGAGTATAGACATTTTAAGCACGGTTACGCCTTATACGCCTTTGACCTCACCCCCAGTCTACTAGACGGTGACCAGTTTGAGATGGCCAAGTCGGGCCCAGTCTCAGTAGAACTTAAATTCGCCGAGGTCACACCCGAACCATTACAGGTCCTCGTCTACGCCGAGCAAGACTCGATCTTGGAGATCTCGAAATCCCGCCAAGTTTTGACAGACTACACCACTTAGACAATGAACACAGACGAGATACGCACCATCCTCCTGTCAGACATATTTGTTAAACGAACTGGGCTCGTTAAAGTGTTAGCTCGTGACCAATTACCTCTACGCATCGATCCGGCCAAGACGGCTGCTTTCGTCATCAACACTGATCCTAGCTATCGCCCCGGTGACCACTGGGTCGCTCTATATTATAACGGACTTGGTACTTTTGAATATTTTGATTCTTTTGGCCTACCACCTACACACTCGGACCTGATTAATTTTATAACCAGAAACTCTACGCGACCTGTTAACTACAACGCCAGACATTTACAAGATGTAGTCACCAACGTTTGCGGGCTCTACGCCATTTATTTCATCTTGATCAAAACACGAGGTGGTACTATGCAGCGGGTCCTAGTACCATTTTCGGCTAGACAACACGCCAACGATCGATTAATTACGCGCTTAGTCAGACCCTGGCTAGCGAAACTCAACCCCACTTTGATAAACAAGGGACGAAATCAATAGACAGATGTATTTTTTCCCTCACGACAATACGGCCATGTGTCATTGTTCCCACGCAATACATCGACGAATCACGTCCTGCCTAACACACGATCGATGTTCGACGAATCAAATCCTAGCTAGGGCACGCCTAAAAAACCAGATTGAACTGGTATTCCTGTATATAAACGGATGACACTTTATTAACGACAGATACACCTCGTTGAAAATGACTGCTCCCAACAACTGGGTCTACATCAAGAGAAGTGATGAAATGCTTAAACCTTTGGCTAGTGGTCTGAAGGCTGCGTCTGTAAGTGTTTACCGAGGCCAACCTTTACTGCACGTGCGAAAATATTTTGGTGAATCCTACCTCAAATTTCCCACCACAACCGGCATTACGTTAACTCGATCCGAGTTTGACCATTTATTGACATTACAGAGCGAAATCCTCGCCGAATTTGACCGATTACAGCCACCAAGCACGGATACCTATCCTACTACTGGCACCACATTTGATCAGTACATCAACTCCAGCTGTTACCAACCAACAGAACCCAGTTTGTTTCCTACCACAGACGTGACCGATGTCACCAATCTACCCCCGAAGAAACCTACCACCTTCACTAACCTGTTTGACGAATACATGAAGTCTAGCTGTCCAGTATCCCCAGACCCGAGTTGGTTTCCCACCACAGACCTGACCGATGTTCCTAATCTACCACAGAAGAAGAAGAAACCTACCAAGCGATTGAGAGTTGCCCTTTAGTATTTGAAAAAAATAAAAACTATATTAACTAAAACGCTTTTTTTGTTACCTATATCGTCCGTTGTATTTCGTCTAACTGTTGTATAACTGTTTGTATACCTGTTGTAAAATAACTGTTCGTCTAACTGTTGTAAAATATATATGTCTAAATATAACTGTTCGTATACATATCGTCTTCTTGTTATCTAAATATATATGTCTCAATATATCGTCTAACTATCGTCTTCCTATTGTCTAAAAGTCTAAAAATATCCTATTATCTATAAATATACCTCTAACTATTATCCTCTTCTTGTTTGTCTAACACAGCCAGAATACTACCTAAGTTGGCTATACTAATAACAACAACAATAATATATTACTATATAAAAAACCACCATCTTGCAACATTTTCCTTATATAAAAAGCCGCCATCTTCCTATACCCCTCTTCTTGTTATCTCAAGTCCGCCATTTTGCCCCATATACCCCTCTTCTTGTTATCTCAAGTCCGCCATCTTGACCCTCCTCTTCTTGTTATCTCAAGTCCGCCATCTTGCCCCTGCAGCGCTCCTGCATAATTTTTGCTATATAAAAGTCATGCTCCTGCAGCGCTCCTGCAGAATACTAACCAAGTCCGCCATTGTACACTACTCCGGTTGTCCGTATAATCCCTGTCAAAACTATTGAGTAATTGATAAAATGAGCGTTTACTTAAACCCAAAGCGTGAATAGTGAATTTGAGAGACTCCGATACAGTTTACCACGCTTAGCTTATCTGCAGAAATATTTATACATCTTCACTGCCATTGTATGCAGTGTAAGGAACGTGACTTTCATGCCCAATGTATTATAGACGTACAATACCGCAAGATACGCCTATGCACTGAAATACACTGAACGCACCGGAAGGACCAATGTAATGTTCAAAACAGTGCGGTAGTGCGCTGAAACATGGGGAAAATCACATTGAAATGCGTTCAAGATGTTAAATTGAAATAGCTCACAAATATGAAGGGGTATGCCCTTTAAAAAACACGGTTGGACTAGGAAGTAGTCGATTTTGTATACTTTAAATAAAGAAAATTTAAAACCATAAGTTTGTTAGCGAGGAAAAAAATGTCCCCCTTGGGACATAGAGATCATTAGGTCATACGCAAAGTTGCAACAGTTACGATCAAGTGGTTGCAGAGATATTGAATATTAAACAGCGACAAACATTGTGAAACGCACTAATACCAAAAAATATTTATAAAATGATACAGGACTGTAATCGCTACTACCTCAATCGCTTGTGGCTAAAGTGTCACAGTGCCGCTGTCTTTATCTTCAGACGACTGGTTAGTAGAAGGTTTTTGTAGGGGATGAAAATGTTATTTTGGCTCCAGGTATAGAAGGCACGGCTACTAGGCAATGGATATGGGGGCAGAAGATATTGGAGGAGACTTTAAGAAAAAATAATCCAGTTTGCTTTGTTTTGACACATTTTTCTTTTCAAGAAACTCCTTGGAGCAATTAATATCTTGTTCTATGTTTTGGCCGTAACGTAGACTACTTTCTTTGTCTTTTGTCCTCGTAAGACGAATCACCTTTTTTCGATTTTTTTTCAAACCCATCCATTGATCAGACCCCCGTTTAAAATACTGTAATATGCATTTGGAAAAGCTTAGTCTCGGTATCGCAATTAATATTTTGCTATATATAAAAAGTAATTTTTGTTTAATTACAAATATTATTTACAATCGCATTTTCGTAGAAATTTATACAATTTTATCAGTTTGCTTAAATTTTGTGGTATGATTTCCGGTTGGATGTTGTAAGGCTTCGCCGACCAGACGATGGGAGTTTTAATTTTTTTTTTTTTTTTTTTTTGCGTACGCCCGCTAATACTCGAGGCGAAATCTCAGGTTATTATTTTTTTTTTTTTAATGTCTAACCTGACATTGATTTTACGTGAGTATCCCTTTATTTCTTGTACAGAGACAGGTGTCCCTCGCCATTCAGGCAAATACTCGCCGATTTCGGAGGTACCCATTGCAGCTGGGTCGGCTCAGGAGCCGCCAGTCCCTGGTCGACGACACTCCTTCAAATGTACTCGCCAGGTCTCGGGTTAATCCAGTCCAAATCCCGGTCGACGAAAAATCCTCAAATGCCGTCGCCCGGGTTTGATCCTGTATCACCCGGTCGCCAGAGCGGTGTTGTAACCATTACGCTAGCGCGGCTCCCGGAGTTTTAAATGATCATGAATTGAGGAACGAGTCATAAGTAGGGCCTATTAAATTTTACGCTGTGAGGGTAAAAGGAACCTGTTATCGAATTCATTTAATTGAACCTAGCATCTGGTTCACTTTATAACAAACTATTGCAGAGAATGTTTGTAGACGCTTCGTTTGAGCAGTTTCAGGAGGCGCTCGGTCTAGCCGACGTGACCACCGGCACTGTTGCTTTGGTAACCACAACGCTACTGTTGAGCGGGGCATTACTTTACCGTCAATTTACAGGCGAAAAGGTAAGAATATCAGAGTTGTCTTCAAGTCATTCCTAATAAGTCTCTTAGTACAAGTCTGACATCAATTCTCTCAAGTCTCTAACAGTTGAAATGAACAACAGTGGGTCGTGTTCTTCGATGTCATCCTTCTTCTTCTTCTTCCTCGTTCGTCCTGAAAAGGACGTTGGTTGCGTTGTGTCTGTTTACAGCGAAGCTGCGATATCTGCACCTTTCGGCCGACACATCCGACTTCAGCACGGCATTTTTTGGGACCGGGTTTGCCTTCCCTCTTCGATCCCTACTCTCTTAGCCAGACTGCAGTGATGCAGCCTGTTTCCAGGACCACCACTTGGAGGTGGAGTAGGGTCTTGGCCAGCTCTGGTTCGCTGACCCTGACGTCATCCATATAGCCTAAGTCGTCTATGTCAGTAGAGTCGGGATCAGGGTTGGGTTCAGTATTCCTAACCCTTCACTATTACTGCGTCTCTGATGTACCATCCATTTGTAAAATTAATTCCATATAATTTCCCCTACCCTATTAAAAAAAATTATATAGGCCTCCTAGAGCCTATGCACTGTACGGTATTATCGGAATGACCGTCGCCGAATTTTCCGCAGTGAATATGGGGATTTTTAGAGTTATTTCCCTTTACATTTTCCTGTACCGGGCATTTCGCGGGTTCGAAGTGGGTATCGCACTAATAATTTATTCATTCTTCGTTATTTCCATTCTTCCATCGCTACATCTGTTTTCATCAAGTTTAGCGCTTCAGAAAGTTATCAGTAATAGGACAATATTTTCATTGATTGATTTTATCACGCTTAGCTAGAGTTTTTTTACCGCCATTAATCACTACATATTTAAATCTCAGTTCACGCTTCGCGCAATGGCTGCACAACCACTACAGTTAATGTGAACAGTATTTTAAGTGTTGCTGCCAGGCTTTGGCGATTGTTGGACCATCACTGCAGAGCAAGGGAAGGCAATCCGTGACATTGTCCACTAACTTTGTGATAAGCTTGCGTATTTTTTTTAGAGCTGGCTATTTTTTTTATTTGGTTGGTGTGTGGATTTGTATCAATAAATATATTTATAACTTCTAGCAGTCAGAATTTACTTATATCCTACCTGTCACTGAATGTTAACCTGTGTTGTCCTTTATGTAATATACTACATTTAGCAGAGAGGACGGGTTATGCTATGACATAAACAAATGTCGAGGTGGAGGCAAGGAAGAGATTAGCCCCTTAGGCCTATCTTCATTACCTCCTGTTGTCATATTCCACTCTCTGTTTGACAATCATGACTCTATTTTTTTTTCTATATGCTCGCACAGTTTACTCAGCTTTGTCTGTCTGACCTCAGACTGTGTCTCAACTCAGACATAATGTATCGCCACCTGGCAACAAATAAATACCCTAATTATAACCCAAATTGGGTTGAAACAGGTAATTCGTGCAGATGACGAACACCAGTTTTCAAATGCATGGTCCACAAACAAAAATAAATAATGCCACAGTGTTTGGCTTACGAAGAGAGGACCAGTGCTATACACCTCGGTACCCAGCAGTGCCTGAACCAGAAATAATCGTCAAATCATTGTCAACACCAGGGCAGTAAAGTCCCAAAGTACTGGCACAGCATATAGACTCTTGTCACCAAATAATCCCATGATGATAAAAGTTAACTGTTTCATTTCCTTATATAAAACTAATTTTTTGTTATAAAAAATTAATTATGACAAATAAAAGTCTATTAAACTATAAATCAAAAGCTTCAAATTTTGTTTATAATTATCTCTGCGTTTTTGCACCTGAAATAGTATGACAGTTCATAATTATAATTGATACTTGCACACTACGATACACGTCCAGGAAACTCTTCTAAAGGCAGGAAGGGAAATAACTGCAAGTGAATATTCTGTGCGGAATATTCGGCGACGGTCATTCCGATATTACCCACTGTACGATGGGATATAGAGTTATAGACCTACTCTGTTTTCTCTTTTTAATTGTAGATCTATTCACATACAATTCAGGGTATTTATAATGTATAAAAAGGAGGAACATTTATTTGTAGACTTATTCATATTGTCTGAGATTTGTAGTTAAAGAGTGGTCACAGTGGGAATTGAAAAACTTTCCTTGTTTCTGTAGTTATATTAATTTAGAAATGTTTCCAGCTGCACATATTACATATATTTTCTTTGGAAAATTCTGCAAAAAGATCTTCAAGTGATGAAACGCATCACACATTTTTTGTACATCAGGAGAAAGCTTTCAGCACAGTAGACAGAAATAAAACTTGGTGAGTCTTAGGGAAGCAAGTATAACTTCACCACTGGAGTCTAAAGTCCTGTAAGATGCACTCACATCCAGTTTTGAGATCAGCTTGGGAGTACAACAGAGATGTGTACTATTAATGCTACTATTCCGCATTTAGATATATAGGATAACCCTTCAGGTAAATCAGAAGAAAAAAAAACATCATAAATGAGCTGTGATTTTCAGCCCACCCGAACCTCTTGCACAAAAAACATAGTCCAAGATCTTTAAAATCTTGATTTAACAGTAAAAAGATACAATATGATGCTGCAGAAGATCTAAAACAAGCAACAAAAGTCTGAAGAATCTCATTTGCACACCACATCAAAAGAAGAAAGGTGTTAATGGTCTGATCTTGCTAACATATGCCCCTACTTAAATACTCTAGATCTATATAGAAACATTGAGACAACTGATAAATATTTATGCCATTTATTTGCTTTAATGTCAAACATTATCCAACACATAGAGTAAGATCACACTGTGTGAAATAAGTTGCCTGAAGTAAGTAGCTTTTTCGCCATAGGAAGTGTCGCGAGAGGTTTCTTAATTTATGAAGAATAAGACAACCAGGTGTATCAGGTGATACTAGGATAGTTGCCAGAGAAGAGTCTGGTCTTAAAAGAAATACCCCATTCTCAGAAAAGAGCAATGGTGTATAGAGTTCATAGGTATAAAGTCAGGCTGTAAAGAATTTCTGGCCGAGATAGTAATATTCAGTACCAGAATTCTAGGGTGCCCCTCTCAGAATTATACCTATGGGCTGTTATAGTATCTAGGGGATTTAATTAAATTCAAAGTAATTCAAAGCTGACATAAAGTAATAAAAACAGTGCACTACAATTTATTAATTTTATTTATGTACAGTCATCTGTTTAGTTTTGTTTGTGTAAACACAAACCCTAAAAATAAAATCACACTGATGATGTTGCATGTATCTACACCAAATAAAAGTCAATCACTAAAAATAAAGTCTTTTCCTAGTTGTTAAGGCTCCCTTGTTATGAAAAGTCTTAGTGCAACTAATCCTCTAGAACCAATGTTAATGATGGTACTTGAGTTTATCTTCAGCATTAGGGGAGTAGATATTGACAACTGTCATAATGACTTCACTGTTACTGATATCACTTGACTTCACAATATTTCTAGGTTATGTAGCTTTTGAAAATGTCACACTGACTAAAGTCTATGTTGCTTCCAGACTAATTTAATCATCACTGTTTTCATCACTACTACTATAACCGGGTGTGGTACGCCAATGCTCTGCGAGTCAGTCTTGTCTACTTGGACTTAACTTCTTCGCTTCCGCCTTTTCCTTGAAGCCAGAATATAAGATGGAGAAGCCCAACACTGAGGGTCCCCACTCTTCCAACTGATGTAGGTACAGGGTGCTTGTTCCAATCTTACACCGCTAGGTACAACACCAATGTTCTTCTCTGCTAACAAGATGAGTGACAGGATACCTCTGACCCACAATCTCAGATTCAACAGGCTTTTAATAAACCCATGCAGTCTGCTTCACTGGCAAATGGCGAAGGAGCTGGGGTAGAATCTGATTCGGTCCTCTGACGAATTTGGTTCTGGCGGTTCAAGAGAAATATTCCAGATTTGTTTCCCTTTTTATTACAGGTAGCAGACAAACGGAAGACAAGCGATTCTATTGGCTGGCTGGGTCAGTTTATGTTTACCAAAATTTCAGTAAAACAACCACTTTCTGCCCGATCTATCGATCTGACAAAACTCAGATAATTTATTCTTCCGGTGTTTCCCAACCGATTCCTTCCATCCAGGTCTTGTTTAAACCGGCCAATTGGGCGCTACCATTTAAACAAGCTAACCTTTTTCTGCCTCCCTTGTAGCGTTTGCAATCACAGTTGAAACCGGGGAAACCAGCCTGCGCTCTAAGTTATTACTGCATGTAATCACTCATAACTCCTGTGTCCATGCTTCTACAACTTAAATCCATGTATCTAATGAAAGTTTAAGATTCCTATTATATTACTGTACTCACTGTTCCGAGGGACATACCCTTTCCTATGATCTGAAGTCACAAATGCACATTCACGTTTGCACAGATTTCATCCAGCTATCCTGCAGCCTACGGTTCTGGCTACGGGTTGCAGCTCGTGCAGCGATTGGTCAAAAACATTTGTTGACATATTTCGATATAGGTAGGCAGTGTAGGCTCTCGTTAATTGCCCTTAGATATTGGTTCAGGACTACGCTACAGATAGCCCCCCAATTTTTAAGCGAGAGATTTCTGTCGAGCTTCAGTCTGAGACCAATAACGAGGCAATCATCCAGCAGGAATCTATTATTCCCTCTTTTCATCCTGGTTCTGATCAGATGGGTGCCCACTCAGAAAATCTGCCCCTACATTCTGAGATCCAGTGATATAGATGTTCCTCGAATGATTCTGTAGCTATGAGGGTATCATCCAGGAAATTAGTGATAGATGGATTTTGTAAGGGATCCAATAATCTCCTTATCACCCTGGAGAAAAACACTCGGAGCATATAATATGATTCATATGGGGAAATGAAATTTTCCTGCACCAAGAAATCAATTCTCCCTGTAAAAATGTCATATATCTTATCAATCCATGTCCGTATCAGTACTTCCAATGGACTGTGATGGGCTGGCCAACTACCAATGTTGCCGTGACCTCATAATGCTAATTTAATAACTGTATAGTGAAGTTGGCTGTGCATCAGTCAAATGGTTCGCACTGCACACTCTCCCACTACCTATTTTCCTGGGGTTTCCCCACAGGTCCTTTATCAAGGGTGGTCGACTAACCACTCCTTTTTTGATCCAGTACCTGGTGTTCCGAACTAAATGATTTAGTAAATCTTGTCGGTATGGGACGTGTTGTATCCCCTCCCTGTACAATACGGAGAGTTGCCATGGTAACTGGTTGTCTGGTAGACCCTTTGTGAGATGATGCCATCTTATCCACTATGTCTACCTTTTTATTTTCAGGCCTACGTCCGCCCCATTGCTTTCCTAGGTCCTGTTGATTTTCCCAACGTGTGGGGTTTTCCTTGCTACATTGTGCACAGGCAGTCACATACCGAACTATGTCTTCAGCAATGCCTGGCCAATAGTGATGCACTGATGTCATTTGACAGGTGGTACCGATTTTCTTATGTCCACCGTCTGATCCAACATGTGCTAGTTCCATAGCCTTGTCCCTGTAAATAGATGGCAGTACTAACTGGCTATGCCCATTGGGTCCTGTCCCAGCTTTCCTGTAAAGCAATCCATCATTCAAATAAAATTGTCCTTTCTTTGGGGGGGGGGGGGGGGGGATGGCTTTTTAGCAGCCTGCCAAAGCAAGGTTTTAATGTGCTATCTTCAGCTTGGGCCTTTCTCATCTCTCTCGGATGAATATTAAGTGGTATTCCCTCCTCCTTCCCAGGGGTTGACCTGACCTGGAGTGTTGCCATTATCACAGGTTTTATTGGGTTCCCTAGAAAAACATATCTCCCTCCTAACACCAGCAGGTAATTAGGATTATCACACACTGCTGCACTGATCACTCCTTCCACATAGCGAGTTTTCACATTGATTCTGGCTATGGGAAGTGTTATGGTGGCTGTATCCTTTAATGCCCCTTGTATCTCCACTTTGTCTGTGGTATACTGCTCAGGGTGCACTAGAGACGCACTCACAACTGAGTCATATTCCAGTCCGGAATCATACAGACCCTTTACCTTAGTGCCGTTACATATTACTTCTTCACAGATGGGGGGAGGATGGAGATCTACCGGACTCGATGTCGGTTCCTTCCTTCCCTTTCCCACTGTTATCATGCATGCAGCGTGATATGGAGGGACTTTCCTACCACATTCCGTTGTATGGTGGTTGTTCATTTTACATATTTTACACCACTTTTCTTCCTTTTTGTAAGGTTTCCTATCCTGAAATTGTGGGTCCCTATCCTTATTATCATATCTTGGCATGTATTTGGCTGCATGGTCCTTTTGATCAAACTTATTATGAGTTTGGGGTTGCTTAACTCCCTCCTGTTTCCTTTTACTCCATTGAGTCAGGGATTGAGCCAGATGGTGGCTCTCTGCATATGTGATTATGTCAGCCAATCTGTCTCTTTTGTTCTCAATTAGGAACTTCTTAGTTTCTGGGGTTATGGAATCCAACAGTTGTTCAATCAACATCATTTCCTTTAGCCCCTCGAAATCTGTGGTGAAGTTCCCTAACTTACACCACCTCAGTAGGTAAGTTTCTAATCTTTCTGAAAACTGCTGATACGTCTCTCCTGGTTGAAGCTTTGCCATTCTGAAGTGCCGTCTATATGCTTCAGCATTTTGTTCATATCGAACAAGCAATGCCTGCTTCAGGGCTTCGTAATCTTCTTGATCCTTTTTTGGCAATTTCAAAAAGACATCGTACGCAATTCCCCGCAAACCTTGTGATAACTTCAGACTCCACTTTTCCTTTTCTAGACCACAAGTAGTTGCTAATCTTTCATATCTGTCTAGATAAGCCTCGATTGCGTCAACTTTGTCCACAAATGGATCTAGATGAAAATTCATGTCTCCATTTGAGGTGCTCTGGCTGGAGCTGTTGTCCAAATGAGGTGAACTACTACCATTGTGGTTGGCGGTTGCCTGAAGTTCAAGCTCCTTTAATCTTAGCTCATGGTCTCTCTCTGCTTGAACCCTTCTTTCCTCAGCCTCTCTCTCTGCTTGAACCCTTCTTTCCTCAGCCTCTCTCTCTGCTTGAACCCTTCTTTCCTCAGCCTCCAATTGCAGTTTCTTATTCTCTCTCTCAGCTTCCGCTTGCCGTGCTAACTGCTTATCTTCCCTTTCTGTGAATTTATCGCATTCAGTCGTAACATACTGGATCAGAAGATCACCAGTCATCCCAAGCTCTTTCCCCACTTGCAGTGTTGCTGACCTGAACTTTACTAAATCTGCCATGGCAATGTTGTAATTTAGTTGCAACCAATACAAAGTAAAAAAAAAATTTACCAATATAATTAGTCACTTAATCAAATTAATTTCTTAATTAATTAATTAATGACTGATTTCGCGTCACATGTACCACACCTTAATTTGTACTCAATGGTACTCAAAAATCTATTTCTTAACCTGCCCTACCAAAAATTTACTATCAAAAATTTCCCACTTGACAGCACTAAAAGGTAACAGCAGGCTCAGAATATACAGGAACAATCCCAGACGAGCGTCCCAGTGTCGCGAGAGGTTTCTTAATTTATGAAGAATAAGACAACCAGGTGTATCAGGTGATACTAGGATAGTTGCCAGAGAAGAGTCTGGTCTTAAAAGAAATACCCCATTCTCAGAAAAGAGCAATGGTGTATAGAGTTCATAGGTATAAAGTCAGGCTGTAAAGAATTTCTGGCCGAGATAGTAATATTCAGTACCAGAATTCTAGGGTGCCCCTCTCAGAATTATACCTATGGGCTGTTATAGTATCTAGGGGATTTAATTAAATTCAAAGTAATTCAAAGCTGACATAAAGTAATAAAAACAGTGCACTACAATTTATTAATTTTATTTATGTACAGTCATCTGTTTAGTTTTGTTTGTGTAAACACAAACCCTAAAAATAAAATCACACTGATGATGTTGCATGTATCTACACCAAATAAAAGTCAATCACTAAAAATAAAGTCTTTTCCTAGTTGTTAAGGCTCCCTTGTTATGAAAAGTCTTAGTGCAACTAATCCTCTAGAACCAATGTTAATGATGGTACTTGAGTTTATCTTCAGTATTAGGGGAGTAGATATTGACAACTGTCATAATGACTTCACTGTTACTGATATCACTCGACTTCACAATATTTCTAGGTTATGTAGCTTTTGAAAATGTCACACTGACTAAAGTCTATGTTGCTTCCAGACTAATTTAATCATCACTGTTTTCATCACTACTACTATAACCGGGTGTGGTACGCCAATGCTCTGCGAGTCAGTCTTGTCTAATTGGACTTAACTTCTTCGCTTCCGCCTTTTCCTTGAAGCCAGAATATAAGATGGAGAAGCCCAACACTGAGGGTCCCCACTCTTCCAACTGATGTAGGTACAGGGTGCTTGTTCCAATCTTACACCGCTAGGTACAACACCAATGTTCTTCTCTGCTAACAAGATGAGTGACAGGATACCTCTGACCCACAATCTCAGATTCAACAGGCTTTTAATAAACCCATGCAGTCTGCTTCACTGGCAAATGGCGAAGGAGCTGGGGTAGAATCTGATTCTGTCCTCTGACGAATTTGGTTCTGGCGGTTCAAGAGAAATATTCCAGATTTGTTTCCCTTTTTTATTACAGGTAGCGGACAAACGGAAGACAAGCGATTCTATTGGCTGGCTGGGTCAGTTTATGTTTACCAAAATTTCAGTAAAACAACCACTTTCTGCCCGATCTGTCGATCTGACAAAACTCCGATAATTTATTCTTCCGGTGTTTCCCAACCGATTCCTTCCATCCAGGTCTTGTTTTAAACGGCCAATTGGGCGCTACCATTTAAACAAGCTAACCTTTTTCTGCCTCCCTTGTAGCGTTTGCAATCACAGTTGAAACCGGGGAAACCAGCCTGCGCTCTAAGTTATTACTGCATGTATTCACTCATAACTCCTGTGTCCATGCTTCTACAACTTAAATCCATGTATCTAATGAAAGTTTAAGATTCCTGTTATATTACTGTACTCACTGTTCCGAGGGACATACCCTTTCCTATGATCTGAAGTCACAAATGCACATTCACGTTTGCACAGATTTCATCCAGCTATCCTGCAGCCTACGGTTCTGGCTACGGGTTTCAGCTCGTGCAGCGATTGGTCAAAAACATTTGTTGACATATTTCGATATAGGTAGGCAGTGTAGGCTCTCGTTAATTGCCCTTAGATATTGGTTCAGGACTACGCTACAGGAAGCAGTTCTAGAATAACAGAAAGTAGGAAGGTAGTTGGACCAACATCACACAGCATTTGCACAGAGAGAGAATTTTTTTTAAAAACTGCATGTTCCCATAACTCTTTCAGGTCACAAGTGAAAACGAAAGTTAAGATAACTAAAAACATGCATAGCTTAGTTTAGGTTTACCCCCTCCCCAAGGTATTATAATCTATGTAATGTTTTGCTTCAATCTTCGCAGGTTCAAGGAACAATCCCTGTCCTTGGACAGGCTATAAGCTTTGGCGCAAGTCCCATTGAATTTCTGTTAGTTGCTTATAAAAAGGTAATTTGAAATTCAAATTTTGAGGTACACTGCACTGTTGTAACTTTGTTTTTATATTTGTGGATGGTGAGAACCTCTCAGAATAAATACAACAGTGTGGCAGTCATTGTGAAAATTTGGCTCTTTAGCATCATGTGGAGCACAGACCTGCAGTCTGTTTATATCCAGCTGTCCTTTTCTGTGTCATCCATTCAAGTTGTTCCTATATCTTCTCTGACATTCATGCCTGCCTCAAGTCCTCTTCTCCATGTGTATTGAGATTCCAATTTTTTTTTTTTTCAAACTTTGGGGATTTCAGAGAAAAACTGTTGTGTAATGCTTTCGGTTAGTTTCCTCATTGTGTGTCTATCATACTTTCAATGCCAGAGTCTTTTCCCTCACCTCTTGTTCTTGAAGAGCTTGGCGATTAGCCAAATTCAAATCACTACACTGTTTTGTAAGAGACCACTGAATTTGTAAGTTCAATCTAGTCTTTAGCCAATAAGAAGAGAAATGGTGACTAGATGCATCCTAGTTGCACTCCATTTGTGTCAGAGGGTTCAGTAAGTTGTCATTCATGAAGAACTGTTATCCGATTTAAATAAAACTTTATTTTTTGTTTTAATTGAATCTTCTGATAGCTATTTTCATTTATTGCCTTTTCTGTATCCTTTAAAGTATGGCCCAGTATTCAGCTTTACAATGGTGGGGAAGACATTCACGTACTTGGTTGGTTCTGAAGCTTCAGCTCTGTTGTTTAACAGCAAGAATGAGAATCTGAATGCTGAGGATGTCTAGTCGCCTGGTCACTCCAGTGTTTGGGAAAGGAGTTGCATATGATGTACCAAATCCTGTAAGTAATATCTTGTGATTATATAATTTGTATTAAATTTCCTAGCCTTTATAGATTTAATTAAATATGTCAAACCCTGTAAGTAATTATTTTTGAATTTATAATATACTAAACCTCATAATCTTTATAGATTAAACTAAATGTATCAGACCTTGCAAGTAATATGTTATTATTGTATAATGTGTACTAAACCTCATAACCTTTATAGATTCAGTTAAATATACCAAACCTTTTATGTAATCCTAATCTGTTTGTTGGGCTCACCTTTTTAAATTATGTGGGCACTGTAATGTTATGATGTATGTATATAAGCATTACCTCGTCATCTACACAAGCACACACATGTTTCAGAAAGCACTCAGTAAAAGCATGTTCAGTTCGTAGCCATGTTTATTTACAGGATATCGTACATGTCAAGATTCGCATTATATTACAATGTGTGGTTTGTACTTTAATGTATTCATATTACATCCCCCCTTTTTTGAAAAAAAAAATGTGTGCAAACATTTCCAACAAAATGTTTCATGTGAGAAAGGATAAGTATGTGTAATGCTCAGTGTGAGTATATATGTCACTGTCTGTATCGGCTGGGAGGTGTCACTGTACGGCCAGAACGAGTGGTGTAAAGTGCTGGTGGTTCTGCGGAAGTCCCTGGTTTAGCTTGAGTTGGTTGTGATTTCGGCCTTGGCGCTTGTTGGTTTTGTGGGGCACCAAGGTCTGGAGTTACTGCATTGTCTGTTGAAAGCATGGGAATTCTCTGTTCTGTTGTATTCTGTGGGATTTCTCTTATGTCCACTCTGTTTCGCCTCAGGAGGTTGCTGCTGCTGTCTGGTCTTAAAGTATAGCTCCTGGGTTCAGGGTTTCTGGAAATGATTGTTGCTTTTGACCATGTGTCATTGTTGTGGTTGTAGGTAGTCACATTCATTTTCATTTCATAACCCTCCACTCCCAAAGGAGCATAGGCCTTCAACAAACACATGCCAAGTCCTCCTGTCACGTGCCATCATCTCAAGTTCTTTCCATGTTCTCCTCATCATTTTCACCTCTGTTTCCAACTCTCTTCTCCATGTACTTCTTGGTCTTCCTCTGCCTCTCTTGCCCTGGGGGTTCCAGAACAAGGACTGCCTTGTAATGCTATCAACAGGTTTCCTCAGTGTGTGTCCCATCCATCGCCATCGTCCCCCTCTCATCTCCCGTTCCACTGGCACTTGTCCAGCTCTTGCCATCAGCTCCACATCGTTCTTTATTTGACTTGTCCATATTTGTTGAAGTTTTTTGTGGTTTAAATTTTTTTTACAGGATGGGGTAACCGGCCCCATGCCCAACCCTCCTTAGTCGCCTTCTACGACATGCTTGGCAGGGGACAGTGTTACTATTCTTTGCTCCCCTTTCGGGCCCCGGTAACACACGGGTGAGGTAGTCACATGCTGACCAGGATATAGTGGTGGTAAGTCTTTAGCACATTTGTCATAGTTGGATTTCTGAACTTGCTGACGATGCTGAAGTTGATCATATGTGCTTTCTCTATGTTGTGGACGGAAGTGGACCTTAGATGGTAGGAGGTCTTTGATTCTTCTATCAAACATAAGTTCTGCTGGACTGTCGATCTTACTGTCTACCGGTGTTGTTCTCCATCTCAAGAGTGCTAGGTGTACATCCTCTGTTCTTGTTTTCTTCATGATTGACTTGATAGTTTGTATCTGTCTCTCAATGAAACCATTAGATTTAGGGTATCTAGGTGATGATGTTGTGTGTTTGATCTTCCAGTCCTTAGTGAAGTTTATGTATGCTTGACCTGAGAAATGTGGACCGTTGTCTGATCTAATTTCATCTGGGATGCCAAATATGCTGCAATACTTCTTTGTAATGTCTGCAATAACAGCTGATGGTGAGGGTTGTGGAAGTTTCTCAATGATGGGAAATTTGCTGTAGTAATCAGCAATAATAAGATAGTCATTATTGTCGATGGAGAAAATATCAGTTCCTATGATGCTCCAAGGGCTCAATGGTATGTCTGATGGTATGAGAGGTTCTCTGCACTGCCTATTTGCATGTTCTTGGCAAATTGAACAGTTTTTACATAGTGTTTCTATGTCCTTGTTTATCTGTGGCCAGTAAACATCTTTCTTTGCTCTCAGTTGTGTCTTCAAAATACCAAGGTGACTATTATGGAGCTGTTTAAGGATGATATCGCGTTGTGTTTCTGGTATAATAATGCGATCTCCTTTAAGGATCAGACCATCTTCGATGCTTAACTCGTCCCTCATAGAGTAGTATGGACGGATGTGTGTTGGAACTTCCCTGATAGAGCTTGGCCATACATGGTATATCGGTTCTTTGAGAGAGTTAAGGATAGGATCTCTCATTGTGTCTTCTCTGATGTGTTCAAGCCGATTACCGCTAAACTTGACAAAATCAACTTTGATGTTTGGGGTAAGATCTGCTGTCTTGTTGGGGTTTGGTAGTCTGCTGAGAGCATCTGCAAGACCTATATCCTCTTTAATGTTGTTAATAGTTACCACACTCAGCTTTTCGCACATTGGTAAACCCAAAATTGCAGGTCCTTCAACATCTACCAAGTAAAATGTTGACAATGTCCATTCAGAGCCTCTGTATGAACATTCAAGTGTTACTGCTCCAAAACAGTCTATACTTGTTCCATTGTAAGCTCTTAGCTTTGTCCTGCCACTCCTACGTTTTACATCCCTTGTGGGAAATCCTTGCTCATCCACCTTGTCAGGCATGATCTGTCTGAATATTCTTAAGGGTAGAGTGTTACCTTGGGCACCTGTGTCTATCTTGAACCGAATGTTTCTTTCTTTGTGCATTTTAATTCCTGGTATTCGGAATTGTACCTTGCAGAAAGCCTGCGTTCTCTTTGGTTCATTACTGAAAGTTAGTATCTTCACGGTATCAAAAGTGGAAGGATCACTTTCTTCACTGGAGTCAAGGTCCTCAGTCATCATAGAGTGTGTTTGTTTTGATGACTTTCTGCTGTGAAGTTTGTGTTGAGCACTGTCTTGTTTCCTCTTGAAACATAATTTTATCCAGTGGCCCCTCTTTCTGCAGTAATGACATGTAGAGTCTTTAGCTGGACAGTGGTTTTGTATGTGGTTTAGGCCACAACATTTACACATAGCACCTCTGCTTGTGTTGTGTTTTTCTTGTTGCTTCGAACCAGTTGCTTTGTTGTGTCTAGGTTTATAGCTTTTCACTGCATCCACCTGGGCTGCTAATGTACCTTGCTGAATTTGTTTAATGTTTAGTGCTTGTGCCTCGTGTTTCCTGCCTTCATCCAGAAGTTGTTGTAAAGTTAGTGTATCACTCTGGCTCAGTAGCCATTTCTGGAACTCTGGCATTGGTGTGCTAAGAAGAATCTGTTCAATAATTCGCTCTTTTTCTTCTTCTTTGCTAAATTTACATACTCTTGTTTTCTCCTTGATGCGAGTGAAAAAATCATCTAGACTTTCACCAGGTTTCTGTCGCAGGTGGTGAAGTTCTAATCTTGCCGCTCTAAAGTTCGTGTGCTTTATTATCAGACGTTTTTCAAATTCGTCCAATATGGCTGCGGGGTCTGTCGCCGACTCCACAGGCATGGCGGTAGCAAAAATGTTGTAAATTTTCAAACCTTCATCGTCCAATGCTTCTAGGATATATGGAGTTAGGGTTTGTCCTTCCAGACCAGTGGTCTTGGAATATAGATCTATGCGTTGGCGCCATAACAAGAAAGCTTCACTCTTATCATCTTGACCGGCGAATCTCATTTGCGGTGCGTTGCGATATTGTTTCGCCGCCATGGCTGACCTCGATGACGAAAATTAGCCGCAATACTGTACTCACGTGTTATCGTGTAGCTGTTTTGCGTCAGTCCGGTATCGACCGCTGCCACCATGTAATGTTATGATGTATGTATATAAGCATTACCTCGTCATCTACACAAGCACACACATGTTTCAGAAAGCACTCAGTAAAAGCATGTTCAGTTCGTAGCCATGTTTATTTACAGGATATCGTACATGTCAAGATTCGCATTATATTACAATGTGTGGTTCGTACTTTAATGTATTTATATTACAGGCACTACAGGAATTATTAATGAAATATGTTTTTGTTGTTACACAATATTGATACACATAAGGTATGAATAACTTTTTTATCTCAACAGTATCATGTAATACATATATTTTAAATAGAAACTTTATACATCTTATAATTGTATTGTTTTTATTGTCTTGTAGGTATTCATGGAACAGAAGAAAATGTTTAAGACAGGTTTGAACATTGCTCATTTTCGTGAGCATGTTCACATTATTGAACAAGAAACAAGGGCCTATGTTAAGAGATGGAGTAAAGAAGGTGTTGATGGTATGTGCTTTAGTGACTTTCCTCATGGGATACCATTTTAGAAACCTTTAATAGCTAAAGTGTTCTTGTAGCTGAGCTGCTAATTTAGAACCAGCAGCTAATCATTTTTTTGTGTTTGGAGTGAAACAAAATATTTTAAAAAAAAATGTACTGATATCTTGTAACCATTTTAAAAACAGTCAAATACTAAAATATTCTTATTAAAAGCGTTCTACAAAAGTGCTGAGCAGGGAGGGTGTTTTATCATTGTTTGTGGAGTAACTGCATAGGAGAAAGTGTGTGTATATATATATATATATATATATTTAATTGCGCACGTGTGTGTGTGTCTACACGTACACACTCACTCATTTCTCAGATCGTGATTTTTTTGTTAACTTAGAAAAACTAAATTGTGATAGAAGACAATTATTGGCAACTCCAAGGCTGCAGTAGAAACTGATATTGATCAAGTTCTCATACTTTCAGATCTGTTCAAGGCCTTGTCAGAGCTAATAATCCTGACAGCTAGCCACTGTTTGCATGGTGAGTAGTGGAATAACATATCAGCCTTATGTGTATTATATAACTATATATTTGTAATTGTGAAAGTTTTTATTTTCCTGGAATCAAAGTATACCATTGTTTAAGTTATACAATAGGGGATTGTGAAAATTTCACAAACTGATCATCATTCAATGCAAGTTTAACAATATTTTGGTATTTCTCTATCTGAAGCTGGGGTGTTGAAAAAAAAAGTGCAAAAGGACTAGCGACAAAGTGGGGTGCTGACTTTAAGGATTGAGAAAGGAGGAGAGTCAATATTTTGTTCTGTGGCGCTAAATTTAATACCCTGGAGCAAGAGCGTTATAATAGCAAGTACCACAAAGTGCCCACTTCGTGCTGTTGAAAACAAACGAAAGTGGAGAAAACTGAGGGAAATTCGTCACGTTTAAGTCATCACTGTCCCTTTGCTATTAACCCTTTCGCCACGATGGGTTTTTCATTCCCCATGACGACACCATTTTCAGCTTAGTTCGTTCCCCTGAACGACAGGATAATTGTAATTTTAGGGGTCATATTTTTAATTTGACTGTATACAGTTTATTGTAAAAGGAAACCCATTAAAGTATATATATTATGAAAGAGCATAAAACAAAGTTTCAGAATAAGCTAATCAAGGCCAACATAGGTCAAGGTCACAAAGTACGCACATAAATGAAAATTGAGAGAAAAATAAACAAAAATTATTTGTATGAGCCACAAAAACTTTGTTGTTTTCACATTATTATGATAAAAAAAACATGGAAACACTGCTGGCACTTGTTTCCTTGAGTTTGCTGACATTTTTACAGTTATAGGTTGGGCTGAGTGTGGTAAGTTTCAAAGCATTCCCCAAGGCACAAACCAGGCTTGCTGGGGCACTTCGGACAGTAATACCGAGTATCACGACGAATGCCTTTGTTGTAGCAAACTCTGCACCTCTTCTGTGGTCTGCTCTTTGCTGAGTTTTCAGAGGGGATCTGGTAGATGAAATGCCTTTGATTTAGTCTGGCAAAATTTTCATTTTCAGCAAGGTTGATTTCACCCCTTTGATAGATAAGATGAGCAATACAGTTGCGACTAAAGAGTAAAAAGTCCTCTTTTCCACCAGTTTTCTTCCTGAGGTACCAGGCATTCATAACTGCTAGTTGTATGAAATGAACTCCTAGCTTGAGGTACCACTTTGTGGTTTTTCTTGCTGCACTGATTGGTTCTAAGATTTGATCACTACGGTCCACACCACCCATTCCTGTGTTGTAATTTGAGATTGACACAGGAAGTTGGGCTTCAGTTCTGCCTCTACGGATTTTGGGCACAGTTTCAGCTGGGAAAGCACTGGTCAGCATAAACACAGGTTTCTTATCAATGTACTTTTGGGCCAGTATTTTTCCTAATCTAACTGAGACAGTTTCCCCTTTCTTTGCTGGGATGGCTATCAATTCCTTGGGGACTCTATTACTACGAGCTGTGCCTGTACACAGGGTCTCTTTTTCTGACAGGTAATTGATGAGTGGCACAGAGTTGTACCAATTGTCTATATACAAATGGTAGCCTTTGTTGAGAAGTGGATTGAGCAGCTCCAGAGTTGTCTTGGCAGTAAGTGAGAGCTCTCGACAATCTTCAGGGATAAGATCGTCTATGTTGTACAGTGGGTCCTGCTTCCTGGAGTACACTCGAAAACGATATAGATAGCCTGCCTTGTCGCACAAACAGAAAATCTTAATGCCAAACCTGGCCCTTTTGAGTGGTATGTACTGTTTGAACAATACTCTGCCCTTCCACAGAAGCAAGGATTCATCGATGCAAATGTCCCTTCCGGGGCAGAAAGCTGTTTGGAATACATTGGAGAAATGTTCCAACAAAGGTCTAATTGTGAACAATCTGTCTCTTTCTTCGGCTGTGTGGGGAGGCTCATTTTCATTATTGTTGAAGTGGAAGAATTTCATCAGCATTTGGAAGCGATTACGAGTCATGACAGCTGGGAAGAGTGGTGTAAGAAGCAAACTGTCAGTGCTCCAATAATTAGTGTATCTCGGCTTGTGAACGATTCCCATAAGAAGAATTAGGCCAACGAAACTCTTCATCTCGTATACATTTGTTTCCTCCTGTCGTGACACATTCTAAATCCACATATATAAATTTAAAGGTAAATGTAAAGCCTAACACATAAATTCAATAAAAGGAAAGAGAAATGGTAAAAGTACAGTGCTGTCACAATGGCGTACAAAAATGCCCCTTGTTTTCTACTTCGTCTGCAAATTGTAACGTTTCACGTTGATAGTAAAGCCTACTGCATCACTACACGCTTTCTACAATAAAACGTGTACTGCATTTCTAAGAAAACCTTGAGATACGCAAGCTGATTAATGACCTAAATTAATACTAACATTAATTACACTACGTTAACATAAACGAAAGGACAGATGGACTTAGGATAGAAAGAGAGGGAGGGCTGAAAGCAGGAACGCATGCAACCCTAACACGCGTCTCGCGATACAAAATTAATACCCTCCCCGCGCGAAAGGCCAGAAGCAATAACTTTTTTTTCAAATCGACAGTGATAAAAAAACACTACCCATACGAGAGTTAGGTTTAAAAACCTGAAAAACGCTTATTAGGAAACATGACATTATACTGGTTTACGTTTTAAGCCTGACAGTACAGCAGACACCCTAAAAGTTTGGAAGTGAGGAGGTGGTAACAGCACGACTATCCTAGAAGAAAATAAATATTTTGAACGCAGCCCCTTAGCCCCATAAAAACTTATATATTTGGGTTCCTTAGGACTTGCTGACAAAGAATATGTTAAGTGTTACGCAAATAGTCTAGGAATTAACCAATTATAGCCAAAAGAAAATAGTGAGGGTGTCAGACAACACCAAATAATAATCGCACAGTGGCATGTTTTGAAACCACCATTGTACGGGAAATAGGCCAACATGTTACCTCCCATTTGATTGGCGGAAAGTATATGTAAGGCTAAACATGATTAGTCGGTCTGCAAATACTATTTTTTGTTGTTAGGGGAGATGGAAGGAAGGGTACTTTTTTTCAAACGCTTGTGTAAACATGGCTCGATTGGTTAGACCTGCCAATATAGGCAATTAGGAGCGTCAGTTCAGTGCCACATGTTAAAATAAACTTACTAAGAAACAGTGCGTTGAGAGCCAGATCATATTTTTCTAAATAAAAGTCTGGACAGAGGCAGATCGGAATTTGTGCCATTATTCATCGCCAGTCAACGTATCTGTGTATTATTTCCATGAATTGTGGTAAGCTTGATATATTCAATATCTTTTTAATGAAAATTGAATGTAAATTGATAATTTATGTCTGTATATGTGTGTGGTTCAGTAGCGAACATGAGGCAAGGCCTATATAGTGCTCCAACCTGAACAGAAGGTGTCGGAGAAAAGTAAAACTGCATGGAATTGCCAAACAGTACACTGACACCTATCTTATTGACTAGAAAGAACTAATGCTGGAATTGCAGAGGCGTAGTAACCATTAGGGAGGAGTATACTGGTGTAAATTGTTTCAGATGAAGATGGCAGTTGGCCTATCGCTCTGAACTCAGTGTTTGTTCTGTATTGTGTTCAGTGTAGAAATAGATTATAAATTAGATCTGAAGTAGGAGGTACTACCTTCTTGTTTCAGGGACTGTGGTCCTAGTTATTGAAGCAGCACCTGGTCTGAGTGTTGCTGAATCCAGAGGCTGACAGCATACTCCTTGGTCCAGATAGCGACCAGTGAGGTGTCTCCAGAACACAGGAAGCAATCGAGCAGAGGAGTCTTTTCCTGCCACCATCACGAAAGATAAGCTTCTGTGGCCAGAGTAGCTCAACATTATGTGCCCCCTCAAAAATTGAAATTTTGTTAAACACAGAGGGACAATTAATTGGTTCAAATGACAGGAACTGTGAACTTTTCCCAATACTATTTCCCCGATAATCAAACACTTGAAGTCATGATGAAAAACAACAACCAAGCTTGAACAAAACCAGTATTACCTCATATTACTACTGCACAAATTACACACATAGAATAATAATAATAAACTATGTCAATACAAAGTTCATATATATAACCTGTGTACATAATACTTGTAATTACATTTGATTGTGATTCCTGGTTCACTGTGTAGTTGAATCAGGATATCCATTATTGACAAGAATTAATACATATATTTTTAAACTTAAACACTTGACTCATTTAAGATAGTCTTATAGAGTGTTATATGTGTGTGAGTGTCACAGTGTTGTAAAGTGTTGTGGAATAAATTAAATTGTTTATCTGTCTGTTGTTGTTGTGACTTACACTTCATCATTTTCAATACCCTAGACATTCAACGTAGTCATCACAATATTCCAGAATAATTCTGACTGAGGTATAAATGTGGTAGCAAGTAAGGTTATCTGTAATACACCACACTTATTAGATACAGATACCTTCACAGCTGATCTCAGTCAGTACACTAAGTCCCCTATAAATATTTATAACATCCCACTTTACCACACCTCCCAAGACCTAAAGATTGATCGTTTGCTAAATTTGTCTTTGTAGCAAGATATTGTGAAGCTCTTCTGTTTATCTCATTCACTAGTAGTGTCCAAAAGTTATCATTCAGAAACTCATTCATGAAATCATGGCATTCATAATCAGTATGATCAAAAAGTAGACCAGACTGTGCTGTAAACTCAGGCCAATCAAGCTGGGCAGCATGGTTTTCTTGTCTCCATTCATGACTTACATTTTCATCTACATTATTTTCTTCCCCTGCCTCTGGTAAGTCTTCGTTACCAGTGTCTTGTAGGTGACGTTCTTCTTCATCAATGTTTTTTTCATTCCGAGGTCTAGATCTTGACATTTTCTTTCCTTGTGCAAATCTTGTTTTCACTGCCTTTCCTTTTCCTTTCACTGATGAATTATTTTGATCTAAACTGAGTGAACTAGAAGATCTAGATCGAATGTTACTACTAGTACTATCATTCACTTTCCTCGTTTTAGAAAGCCTCTCACTATCACCTTGCTCTAGATCTAAATCTACATCAGAGTCTGATTCTGAACCAGACGGCACATACGCTGACCCTGAATCTAAGTAAAAAGAGTCGTCAGAATCATCCAAGTTAAATAAATTCAGCTCAAACAAGGATTTTCGTGCTCTTTTTCCACCAGATGTTGATGGTTCGTTTGTACAGGCAGAATCCATGTTTGTGAACTTTGGCCTTTGTGAAATCGCTATTATTAGTTCTACTGTATTCGCTAGCAGTAAAATATTTTGTTTGTTTCAAGCTTAGTGGCCAGATTTTTCAATGCTGAATCCGATTATGCCCAGCAATTGTCGATACGGTTGTAAACAGAAGAGTTCTGGTGCTTTTAAAATAGGACGTACGCCGTACGTCTTATAGGTGTATGGGAACAAGGTATCGCGCTATTTCCGTGACGTACGCGGTACGGCACAGCAACAAAAATTGTCAAGATTTATGCCGTACGGCGTACGTCCCAATGGTGCTGAAAGGGTTAAGCGGATTGCAATAAAATTTATATGACGATACTCTTTATCTTCTTTTTTGAAGTGTATTCTTTCCCAAATAAAAAAAGCTATTGAAGTATTTTTTTACTAATAAAAACAAACAGCGATATTATGCGTGGTTTGCCCCGCGCGCTGCGAACTCTGAACGTTGCTGTCTCACCTCGCTTCATTCAGACGGGTGTCTCTCGACCAACAGACCTCTAATTTGCATACTGTTTTCACCACTCAACAGGGGAAATGTGTAGCTTTAGTTTCGTGTAATGCAAGCAATAGAAAGCATGGTGGAAGACGTCGATATCTCAAAGTGAAGTTGAATTTCACAAGATTTGGCATTCTTAGTGGTGTTATAATTCCTTGCATGGTATGAGAAGATTCGCGTGCCATTTTTCTTTATTCGTGTGAAATTTCAAAGACTTCTGATATTTGTTGGTCGAGAGAATTGACTGAGTAACTCCAGTAACGCTCAAGCTCAGCCAAGAATTTTATCGAAGGATAGAGAGTAAGGCTGCTCCATCGACCGGGGTCACTCCTGATGTTGATCAAGATCTGGACGCCACTTATGTTGGTTCATGTTCAAACTTCATCACATCTTCTGATTTGAGGATGACTATACGTAAGTAAATCAGTTATTAACAATGTTTTGAACTTCAAATGTAAAATTTACAATAGTTTTAAAATTATTTAGCAATATAACATGATCGCACAGTTGTTGTAACAGTGTGGATTGAATGTGCTATCACCAATTCAGACATTCACGCATCAATTTAATTATTTCACAAGCTTGAAAAGCTAAGAAAGTTACCAATTTGAATAAAAAATGCATGTTTTGATCAATGTGTAATTGAATGAAGGATTCTTTTGCAGCATAATAGGGTGAATTATGATCTCAAAGCGAAGAGTATCGCAAGGCCAATGTCAATGGCCGACATATTGTTGAATCAATGGCTAGAAGACCGGAAAATTCCATAACTAATTAGCTGATGCTGTACTGAATTGTCCGGACTAGCAGCCACTAGTTGATAGTCGTTAAAATTCCTCAAAAAGACGATATATATATATATATATATATATATATATATATATATATATATATATATATATATATATATATATATATATAAAGAGCTTTCATAAAATGCACTTTACATAGTTCAGACTCGTGTATTCATATTAATTAATATACATTTTAATTTAAGCAGGCTGTGCCCTTTTCAAGTTTTAAGGTTAGTCCTGTTTTTCAATACAATACATGTATAGCCTATATATAATAATAGTACATGGCCACTCGAAAAGCAGCAGCTGGGAGACTTTTTCAGGCCATAAATCGAGGATTCCTCAGCAAGAGAGAGGTTGGTAAGAAAACGAAGATGGCTGTATATCGCTCCACCTATGTCCCAGTCTTGACATATGGATGCGAGTCATGGGCAATGACTACAACCCATAAAAGCCAGATCCAAACCTCAGAAATGAGGTATCTGAGGAAGGTGGTTGAAGTAACAAGAAGAGACATGGTACGCTACCAGACGATACGTCAAGGCCTAAAATGCCACCCCCTACAGACCCAAGTAGAACAGTCCCAACTAAGATGGTTTGGCCATGTCTGCAGAATGGGAGAAGATCGGCTACCACGACAAGCATGGGAAACAAAGAGCCAAGGATCCAGACCCCGAGGACGACCCAGAGTCCGCTGGGAGGACAACATTAGACAATCTTTGAAGGACCGAGGACTAGAATGGAACCAGGCCAGGAGGAAGACAGCCGATAGAATAGTCTGGCGCTCTCTCTTCCAAACCTCTACACCTCACGGTAGAAGGGGAACGACTAAGTAAGTAAGTAAGTAAGTAATTCTCTATACGTGTAATAAAAAATTCACTTCTGGAATTTTATTGTTGCAGATGACTCGATCTACGATGATGTGAAAAACCATTTTATAATGACTGGGAAGGGCCCCTCACGGCTGTTTGCCAGCGATCTTTTAGTTATTTCCCCTTTTAACCCGACCGCGCTATTTATAGCCCACTTGACAGAGGTCACGTGGTCAACTTCCTTATGGGAAAAACATGTGGCGATGTTTACTTTTGATAGGGCTTAATTAATGCTTTTAGGCTACTTTATTATTATAAATACCGGCTTTAATTTTGCGTAAAGCTAGACTAGAAATGTTAGAGTAAATTTTAGAACAAGAACAAACATTTTATCACAATTAGAACAGAAGATATAATAGTCTGAAATAGTGTAAAATTTACGTTTTTTTTTATATTTTGTTATGGTTTGTTTATAATGCAATTTTCACTAAATCGGTCACAATCAACATGCATAACAAATTACAGAAATCAAAAGTAGAAAACCTGCAGAAAATGGATATCAAAGTTTTGTTTTGGTTTCATGCGTCAAACATTAATTATTGAAACATTAAATTGCAAGTCCACATTTATTACCTTAAAATAACACACCCAATTGTCCCCAAAAACATGAGAGCTAACAATTATCTCAATCATACATCACGATGGTCATGTAAAAATGAGTATGGTCATGAGTAAAACGAAATGTTCAATTTAATAGATAAATAGGTGTATTTAATAAATACATCTATTAAATGATTTCCACACTCTGTTAATTCTGTCAATCTCAAGCAACAACTGCCATAATTTGCTCTAGCCCCAAAATTTCGCTCAATTATCATTCACACTTCCTTTTTTTTATAGGATGAATCTGTACATTCACAGATGGAGAAATTTGTAACAAATGAGTTTCCATTATAAATTTTAATTGTGAAGTTATATTTTTAATACCGCTGGCGCGTCTTTCAATTTTCAATCTTCTCTGTTTTCTCTCCTGTGCCCACGTAAGACCTACTGTTTCCTTCATGGCTATTGCTAATTATTTGGAGATTCTAACTCTACTTTCAATGCCTGCTTTCCTGCAAATTTCCTGACGTGACGTTTCTGAACAGCGTTGTAGTTCATGTGCCTGCTGCAGGTCTAATGAATCAGTTGATGTTCCAGCAATATGTTTTCTAACAGTGTGGAGCAATTGAGATCGCTTACGTTTTGTTGGCGTTCTGGTGACTGATGTTTCTCTTCTATGTTTAATTAGTTTTTGTAGTACAATAGGCTGTCCTCTGGTTTTGCATTTTATGATATTACTTTTTGCTGTTTCTAGTTTTTTTTCTAACAATGGATGTGAATAGGGGTTCTTCCTTTTGTGTTAGTGGTTGTGAAGGTGGCTTAGCAAGTAACTGTTGTACTGTGATGTCGCTTTTGAAGACAGGCGAGGTGAATGTACTTGTCGTATGTATAACTGACTTGGTAGGTGTAGATGTGGCAACAAAAACTGGCATGCTAGGGTGAGTAGTGTTATCCACCTCCAAATGAATAATGGTATCGCCTTTAATGTGAGCTGGCACATCAACCTCCAGTTGAACAATATCATCACTAATGTGGGCAGGCACATCAACCTCCTACTGTACAGAGCTATCCTGACTACAGCTAATTGACTGACTACAAACTAACTGACTGACTACAGCTAAATGACTGACTAGACATGGAGGGGTCAGAAAGAACATCACAGGGAATAGAGCAGCTTTTTGTTTTTAAAACACCAAAAGATGTCTTTGCAACATAATTGCACAGTTGACATTCACTTATAGTTAAATTATGGTTTTAGTCTTTCCAGATGTGCTGACTGTTTTCCGATAGTAACTTGGCTGTTTCAAGACACTTCTCATTATGCCTCCTTTTTGAGTTTTGTATTCGTAAGTAACACTTCTTACAAAATATAGTCGAATGCTGTGTGGGTTTATCATCTGATACGTTAATTCCAAACACAAAGAACAGATCATTAACGTAATTAGAACAGTTCAGTGCTTTCTGAATTGAACGTGTTGTTTTGGAAGTTAATGCTCTCTTGCCACAGGCTCTGCACAGTGCACTGGCACAATTCATATGATGCAAAACAGTATGTTCCATTTCGTTGTTATGTAGTATAGTTTACTTGTGTATGTATAAAGATAGAGGAATATTTGGGACTATCAAGTCTAACACCAGGATGTAGAATGCTTTATCTGTGAGTGAAAGAAGATATACAAACAGTTACTTAGAATTCTTTGGCAGCCGTCGTGTGCACAGGATTGTCTACCAAAGAACACTAATGGAACAGTCCTTATCTCACACACAATCAAAAAAAAAATTCATATTATAAATACAAGATTAACAAGACTTGAAAGATAGAACAAAGTATGTGGAAGTAATCTATCTATAGATTTACATGTTTTCTGACGCTTATATACGTAGCTAAATATCATTATAAATGAATGAAAATGCAAAAACAGATGGTGCTTTACAAAAAGTTATTTTTGTACAACCTTATTTAAGATTTGTGAGTATCAGGAATGCGTTTACAGTAATTTAAATGCTATAAAATCTGGTGACAATATGCTTGTTCTTGTAATGCCAAACTCACAAAATTGACTACCACACATTCTCAAGATATGAAACCAAAAAAAAAAGTATGTGGAAATAATCTTTAGCTTCCCTTCGAGAAGTCTTTATAATTATAAACTCAAACGAATGGGCCGATTTTTAGATATTAAATTAATAAAAAGATTACTTATTTTATGAATTTCCTCAAATGATGACGCTGTTTTCAAAAGTCTGTAACTCCGTCAAAACTAATTTCAAACAAATAAAAATGCAATCAAAAATAGAACAGAGAACAAAGTTATAGTACACAAAAGAAATTTAGCGCTGTGTTTATCCAGAACGAGTGTGTAATGATTTATATTTTACAGATTTTACACACACAACAGCTGATTTTCCCCGCCAAAAACTTAAATAGTCTTTTACGGTGAACTCGAAAATTTTATACCCGGTGTCAGAATTCCGGTCACCGAAACTAAAAGAGCGCTCTGGTATAGGGCACAAACAGCCGTGCCCTGTCCAAAGGTGCCAGCTATCACACTGACAAACGAGGTCCTTTCCCAACTCTATTATCTGAAGGAGGATGGGAATGCAACATGGCTTGAGGTAGACTACTTATAGTGTTTGTTTTTTTTAAAGTGACAGACACTCTGACCACAAACTAACACACTACAAACAGATAAAAACTGCAAGTGAAATGGAGAAGAGGGAGGAGCAGATAGAATAAATGTTGAAAAGTAGAGAATGCAAGAGTGAGGAAGGAGAACCCAATAAGTGTGAATAAGTTTATAAGATGATTAGGAAACATGAATGAATTCATTATTTTTCCTATGTCCACATGTTCAAACCTTTGAACCCAGATAGACTAATGTTCATACTCATATCATCTGTCCATCCATCAGGTGACTGCATGGTTCCTCAAGCTTTTTCCTGCGCAACCTGTCACTAGAGGAAATCTCGAGTATTTAACATTTTGAGGCTTCATCATTGCCCTCTCGCAGGAAAAAAGTGCGCCATGATCATCCTCCTCCAGTTTAAAATGTCTTTTTTAAATGCTAGTAACCAGTTGTTGTAACTAAAAATAGCATTTAGATGTTAATTATTGCCTACAAATGATTTTTGTATGAAATATGGACAATAGCTTCAAAAAAAATTCTTCATTTTCACCTTTTTTTCTTTCACTGTGGCAAATTGGCCTCTGGACACTTTTTAAAAAATTATAAAAGAACAAACAGGTGTTCAACTCCCTGAAAAAAATTGGGATGTATCTGTGTAGTATGCAGATTAATGTGAACAAATTTAAAGCTTGTACCTTTTATACAAAATGATGATGTGAAAATTGACTCATGCAAAAAAAAAAAAACGACATTTTTCGGTAATGTGTTTTGCAGATTTGCAGTTTTTTGTCTCAAATATATTGATAATTATTCATGATGTAGCCCTATTGTTTTCTTTGTGTGATCAGTATAATGCAGAAGGTTAGAGAAAGTTGTAAGATTATATTCAAGAAGACAGGAGTGCTCTGAAGTTGGTGTGAAGGAACTTTTTCAACTTTGCACAAAAATTCCAAGTCCCCACACTTTTAAAAATGCCATAACTTTTTTATTTATTGTCCGATTTAAAAAAATAAAGTACCAAATTTCATGGTTTCTCAAGGGCTTCCAAACTGCATTGTTTTCTCTGGTGTTTCTATGCAAACAAAAATCACTTTGTGGTACCTAATAATAGCCATAAGAACAATTTGAATCTATTCTGTAGGTCGTGAGATTAGGTCACGTCTTGATGAGCATGTTGCTCAGTTGTATGCAGATCTGGATGGAGGCTTCACGCACCTGGCATGGTTGCTACCTGGATGGCTTCCCTTTCCCAGCTGTGTCATAAAATTAACCATGATACAACGTTAAAATATCTCCAATGATACAACGTAGGGATAAAAACTAATGCGTAAGCTACTAGAATACATGATCGCCCACGCCGCGGGTCATCACCCGCCATGGAAATTAAATTGTTAAACGTGAAGGCAAAACGTTACCCTTGGAACGGGATGAGAACGGAGATCAAAAGGAAAAATCTGACTGAACGCGTGCTTGAAACTAGCAAGGCTAAAAGACGCAATTGGTGGGGAAAGGAGGAAAAAGTCACGTCCCCAAGTTGACACAAGGTAAAGAAATCGACAAAAGGGACCTTAGCTATTATTCGCAACAGTCATTTCTTGGACGCTTTTGCGATAACTTAGTCCGTTTATTTGAATTCAGCGGCAAACGCAGTATAGAAGATGCTAGAAATATTTCGAAAAACCAACTAACCTTGAAAAGTAACTTTTTCTTAATAATGATGTTAGGAATATAAAACCTAGCTGGCCGGATTGCCCATCTTGAGCAGTGAAATAATATGCTTTCATTTATACAGACGAATAGATAATAAGAAAGATATTGACAAAAGACTGTGTTGTTCATATCAGCGAGCGTCTGCATTGAAACAAAAAATGTCCCTAATTTTCAAAACTGTAGCCTTGAGACTCAAGTGCTAAAATCTAGTTGGAATGAAAGAGACGGGATGGGGTGGAGAATTGTGGCTAAAAATAACTTTAAAGGCAAAATTGTGTAGGGGAAGGCAGAGTTGGTTCAAAAAACAAGTGTGTTTTTTTGTTAAACGCAAGTAGAGACCGACGGACCAACAGACAATAATGCATACTTGACTGAGGTATGACTGAAATGACTTTTTGGTAGGAGGTTTGAATTTGAAAAGGAAAAGGCGGTGATTGGCCATAGATGAATATATTATCGGCGCTCAGACGCGCATTTTTGCCATTCGTCATAAGTTGTCCTAGTAGACACAGTGAATTATTTAGTGGTGTAATTCCCAGAAGTTAATTGAAATATTTAGAGGGACGCCATACTAAAGGCAGCAGCTCAGCTGAGTTTTGCTAGCAATTAACTGTGTTCTATATTCATAATTCTGGTAAGACTGAAAGTATTTCTTTGTATATTTTAATATTTGTTTAATGTTTCGAGTGATTTGATACTGCCATATCAAAATCTATCCCTTACAACAAGTAAGGATTCGCTCTAGACCCCCCGCCCCAGTTCAGGGTCTAGAGACAAATAAAATACATAAACTCCAGCAAGGATTATGAAAGACAGATCAAGTGTTGAGATCAGTGGAACATATCACCTATCCTATTCTATGGCATGAAGCTAATGAACATATTTCAGAATATGTAGTCTGGGAGAACTTATCCTATGTGAAACCAACTTGGTAAGATGTGTTGTCTGGTCAAAGAGATCTGACCCGTCTATGTGGTGTTGTTGTTGTGTGTGGTGTTGTGTCCAGAAATGGTTTAGATGATGGAATTCTGACACATGACCAATACTTTATTGCAGAACTGTGAGTTTTTATTTGGCACCAATGTGGTGTCAAATGAGGTGTTGAATATTACAAGAGTGGACCCGTGCAGTATTATATTTTGGCAGAGCAGCCTTTTATTGCCCCCAAGCACGGAGAGGTGGGGCCACCAGACTCTTGATATTGCCCCCAAGCACGGAGAGGTGGGGCCACCTGATTCCAGCACCAGATTACTCATTCAAGTTACGTGAGCGTCTGGACTGCTGAATACTCACCAACTTAATTTCTAACACACCAATTATAATATCATCAATAAAGGGACAATGTGTAGTCGCCATAGACAGGGAGTGATGAGGCCATCCCAACAGCACATCCATTAAACGTTCTCCCAGAAAAATTACAACTATAAACAGTAGTAATATTAACTAGTATTGTAAAATCCATATGTACACACCTTTCATTTATTATGCCATATATTCATGCATTTCATTAATAATTGCAAAACCTTTCATATGTTCTGACCAAAATAAAACCTTGGTTCAGAACAAATAAACTTAAAGAAAATTTATTATCAAAAATTTTACACATCTTGAGTTAGTTCAGTGTGTCATAACATTTTATTAATATTATTAGACTTAGTGAATATCTGTGTGTGTGTATGTAAACTACCACAACACATTACATATCATTACCCTAGAACTTTAACGTAGCCACATTCATTAGATAAAAAAAGATAGGTGTGAGGTCGTAGTGGTAGCAAGAAGGGCCTTCTGAAAATTCACAGCTACATTTATCTCAGGAGCCTTCACAGCTGACCTCATGCATCACCTTAAGTAATATCACAATCATACAATACCATCAAATCCACTACACAGCTTCAGGTCAGAAAAAAATGCTATCTAAATTTGGTGTGAATGTCATTGAATAACATAAAGAGATCTCAAGCATCATTGACTTTCCTATCAAGGATGAAAGATAGCCTGTTTGAGTAATTAATGTATACATTTATACTCAATTGGCAGTATAAAATTCATAAGGAAAATAAAGAAACTGCAAAAACTCCATAAATCCAACAAATTCATCTCATGTAGGTCTGTCTAGAGGATTTTAATAAAGAAAGGCTTGTAATAATAATAATAGTTGCCCGTCGCAAGTGAAGATGGCGACAGCTTCAGACTTGAGTTGTGACACATCTGTGCCGTGATCTCATGTGGCTAATTAGTCCTATTTTGGCCCTGCCACATACGGGGCACACATGGTTAGAGTTGATAGTAGTGTTGCTGTGCATTCTGGCCTTTCTTGCAGCACGCTTGCCTTCTGCCTTATCAGCTAAATTCTGTTCTGCAATGCGAGCACCTTGAGTAATGTTTGTCCGCCAGGCACAGCGATCCTGTGCGATAGTCTCCCAGGAGGAGACATCAGTTTTGAAGCTGCTCAACGATGCTTTCAGTGTGTCTTTGAAGCATTTCTTTTGTCCCCCTGCTGTTCGCTTACCCGTGGAGAGTTCGCTGTACATCAACTGCTTTGGGATGCGTTTTTCGGGCATGCGAACAACATGTCCGGCCCATCTAGTTTGTGCCCTCTGCAGCAATGTGTAGATGCTTGAGATATGTGCTCTGTTGAGGACCTCAGAATTAGATACTCTATCATGCCACTTGATCCTGAGGATCCTGCGAAGACAGCTCATGTCGAAATGATTAAGCTTCTTGGCATGTCTGCTATACACTGTCCATGTTTCACAGGCATACAGGAGGGTAGTGAGTACTATTGCATGATATACTTTTATCTTGGTGGCGGCACTAATTCCTTGTCGATCCCAGACATTTACTCTTAGTCTTCCGAAAGCTGCACTTGCCTTTGCAATTCTGTTGTTGACCTCGGAGTCGATATTCGCATCTTTGGAAAGGATACTGCCTAGATAAGTGAAGCTGTCCACCACTTGGAGACGTTGGTTCTTTACTGTGATATTTGGTTCACAGTAATGTTTCCCAGGAGCAGGTTGCAACATTACTTCAGATTTCTTCGTATTGATGGTAAGACCAAAGTCATCACACGCTACAGAAAGCCTCCTCATATTGTTCTGCATGTCCAGTTCTGTGCAGGTGTTGAGGGCACAGTCGTCAGCAAAGACGAGGTCAGAGATCATTGTTTCATTCACCTTCGTAAAGGACTGTAATCGTCTCAAATTGAACAGATTCCCATCTGTCCTGTATCTGATGTGTATGCCGTCACTACTGTCATGCGTAACGTTAGACAGCATGGCAGCAAATATCATACTGAATAGTGTCGGGGCGAGCACACAACCCTGTTTGACACCATTTGTGACGGGAAAGGGTTCAGAAGGTTCTCCATCATTCAATACGCGAGCCATCATACCTTCATGAAACTGGCGGACAATTGAGATGAACTTATCGGGACAGCCGAATTTCGCCATAATTTTCCATAGTCCGTCCCTATTGACAGTGTCAAAGGCCTTGGTCAAGTCAATAAATGTTGTATATTGACTTGTAAAGAAAGGCTTGTGCATATAAACTGGCTCAACATTTATAGTTCATACATATTGCACATTTCCTGTAGATTCACATGGTAGATGCACAGAAGTAGTTTGCTGCATCCTTATACTGAGACCTCTTTTTAAGATAAACCTAATGTATGTACAGTGCAGTCCACTTAACTCCAGACTTGATTACATATCTCAAAGCAGTCCTTGAGGTCCCTGTCAGTTTTCTTGTACTGTCTTGTTTAAGAAAAATTAAATTCAGCCATATTCTGTCAGCTAAAATTTTAGGATAGGTCAAGCTAATTGGTCTATCCCAATGCAAGTTTACACTCGCATAACTAGAAGCTCTGACTTTCACACCAGAGGAGATGAAGTTTTTGTTGACAGTGTGTACTTTTTTTTGGGTCTAGAGCTGAAAAAATGGTAATAACCTCCCAAGTATTCAGGAACAAACTTAATGCTACATGGTTTTTAATGAAGATAAGTTGGCCACACTATGGGAACTAAGGATTACATCTTACAGCACGATCAGAGGGTGATGTGTTCAGCAGACTTATAATAAGCTGAAAATATGGTACATAGAAGTACTTCAGATGGTCTGCACTGTAATTAGAACCACATTCACATTAATCATAATAACTTGACCTCAGCTTATGTTTCTCTTGTTTAACTGTAATATCCAAAAACACATCGTCACTATAAATGCTTTCAGTGTACTGCTCAGAACCAGAAAGCAATGTTGCTTAGTGACTTTCATACATTATTATCTCGGGCGTTCAAAATCTTCATTATTTTAGCACATTTTTTCCACAAAACTTATATACATAATTTCTCCACACTCTCATATTGTGTGTGTGCTGCTTTAATGTCTAGCGCAGAAACGGGTTTCCCTTCAAATGTTGGAAAGCAATTTGTAAAATGAAAAAATAATATAAATTTTTAAAAAGAGAGTAGTTCAAAATTGGGATGTAGGATAAAGAGAGAGGGATAGTACCTCACGGTGAGAGACAGCCATGTCCTTTTTAGGATAGTCAGGATCCTATTTGGTTCTCCTCTCTTTATCTAGCTCATGTATGGCTCCTCGAATACCGCTTGTGTACGGCGGTGGCCACATCCCGGGCAAGTCTTGGCTGACTGGCTAAACTACATGGGTGGAGTAGGAGCAATCTTACTCAAGGGAATGTCCATCCCTAGTACACAAAGACTGAGATGGTGAGTGAGGCGGAGGAATCTGAGAAGATCAACGGCTCGCAAAGCGAAACAGCAAAGTGTGTGGCGCACTAGAGGCGTGTCGGACATAGAAAAAGACAATGGCTAGCCACCGTGGAAGAGATTGGGGCCTTACCACGTATTTCCTACAGAATGTAATGGGATCACAACAACAAGATAAGAACCGATATGTAGAGAACTCTCTGTCCCCTGGGGAAGAATCTACTGTACAAATTAACAGGGAAGAGGCAACTCCTCTAATGAGTAAGGAAGTACATAATGACGAGTGTTCCTTAAATTCTGTTGAAAGGGAGCATTCTGAGAAAGACCACCTAAAAACTAGTAGGAGAAGCCTAAAAATAGGAACATGGAATGTTAGAACTCTAAACGGAGAAGGAAAGCTTGACAATCTTATATTAGAGGCAACAGACATGAAACTCGATATACTGGGAGTTGCAGAGGCAAGACTTTTGGATACAGGCTACATAAAAAGAGACCAGTACACGCTTATACACTCAGGAGGAGAAAAACATGAAAGAGGGGTAGGAATGTTGATAAAGAAGGAGTTAGAAAAATACGTATGTGGATACTGGACACACAATGACAGAATGATGTTACTAAAGATGAGAGCAAAGCCATTCGACATATCAATCTTACAAACTTATGCACCAACTAAAAATCATAGCGAGGAAGAAATAGAAGAATACTATGAAGAGCTACAAAACACACTTAAACCAGTCAAATCTACAGATGTGTTGATAGTAATGGGTGATATGAATGCAAAAGTAGGAAAAGGAAAATACAAGAAAATAGTAGGACTGTATGGATTAGGGACAAGAAATGATAGAGGAGACAGACTTATCCAGTTCTGTGAAGAAAACCAGCTGGTCATATGTAACACCTTTTTTGAACACCACCCAAGGAAATTATACACATGGAAAAGCCCAGGAGATGTAACACGAAATCAAATCGACTATATCATGATAAAAAATAGATTTAAGAACAGTGTCACAAGTGCAAAGACACATCCTGACGCCGACATAAATTCAGATCACAATCCAGTCATCATCAAAGTAAATATAAAGCTGAAAAGAGCAGGAAACAGAAGACAGGAGGAACCCCGGATAGAAATATCAGCGCTGAAACAACCAGATATAAAACAGAAGTATTTAATCAACGTCAAAAATAAATATCAACAGTTATTGACAGAAAGCATGGAGCAGTATAGAAAAGAAAATCCAGAAGAAAAAGCAACCGCAAAATGGGAATGCTTAAAAACAAGCATACAATCAGCAAATGCAAATTTACCTAAAAAGGAGTCTAAGAAAAATCAAATTTGGATGACAGATGACATCTTGAATAAAATGGCAGAAAGAAAGAAAGCAAAAAACACTCCAGAATATAAAACAATAGACAATGACATACGTACTATGTGTAGAGAAGCAAAAGAACGGTGGATAGAAACAAAATGCAAGGAAATAGAAGACTTGGAAGCAAAGCACATGACAAGAGATATGCATGAAGAAATAAAGAAATTATCAAATCGGTCGCGGTTTGCACAAGGAGGAAGCTGTATCAAGAACAAAAATGGTGTAATATTACTTGATGAGAAAGACATATCAAACAGATGGGCAGAATACGTAAAAGAACTATTCGAGGACAACAGAGGTAAAAAACCATCACCAGATTCTAACGAAGGCCCAAACATTCTCAGATCAGAAGTAGAGAATGCCATTCATATGATACAAAAAGGAAAATCAGCAGGCATGGATAACATAAAAATTGAAATGATAGAAGCTCTGGAGAGCTTTGATATAGATACAATCACAGAAATATGCAACGATATATACAATACAGGATATATACCACACGACATGAAGACATCAGTTTTTATAACATTGCCCAAAAAACCAAATGCAACAGAATGTTCAGACTTCAGAACAATCAGCCTGATGAGTCATGCAATTAAGATACTGCTCAAAATCATACAGGAAAGAATAAAAAGTAAAGTAGACAGCGAAATCCAAGAAGAACAGTTTGGTTTTAGACGGAACAGTGGAACAAGAGAGGCAATATTTTGCCTAAGAATATTAGCAGAAAAATATACAGAGGTCCAAAAAAGTATGTATATGTGCTTCATTGACTATAAGAAGGCTTTTGACAGAGTCCATCATGAGAAAATAATTGAATGCCTCAAAGACATAGGTATTGATGGAAAAGATATAAGAATACTCAGTAACCTTTATTGGGAGCAAACTGCCACAGTAAGATCTGGAAGGAATTATTCACCATACATAGACATAAAAAGAGGTGTCAGACAAGGTTGTGTGCTGTCCCCCTGCCTATTTAATTTATACACCAAAAAAATTTTCAAACAGATACAGGAAATACCAGGACTGAACATCAGTGGAAGGTCAATAAACAACCTTAGATATGCAGATGATACCGTGTTGTTAGCTGAAAGCGAACAGGAGTTACAAGAACTAGTGAAGCAAGTGAACAGTATAAGTCATGAATATGGACTCGACATTAATATTGAGAAAACAAAAACTATGATAATTAGCAAAACAAACGATAAACCCACATTAAAGATAAGCGTAAATGGGAAAATCCTGGAACAAGTCAAGAGCTACGTATATCTTGGTCATATAATAACAGAAGATGGCAGATGTGAAACAGAAATCAAGAAGAGAATAGGAATGGCCAAAGCTACATTCAACAACATGAAACATATACTGACATCCAAACAGTTATCTCACAAATTAAAACTGAGAATCATAAAGTGTTATATATATTCTGCATTTCTGTATGGTGCAGAAACATGGACGATGAATAAGCATTTGGAAGAAAGAATTGAGGCTCTTGAAATGTGGATATATAGAAGAATGGGGCGTATCTCATGGAAAGAGATGAAAACAAATAAGGAGGTCCTAGAAAATCTAGGTATGAAAAGAAAACTAATGAGGGAGGTCAAAGTTCGGCAGTTAAAATACTTTGGCCACATAAAAAGGCATAACACCTTGCAGAAGACCATAACAGAAGGGAGAGTTGAAGGCAAACGTGCAAGGGGAAGACAACGCTATAAGTGGGAAGATAACATCAAGAGATGGACAGGAAAGAGTCTATCAGAGTGCACCACCAAGACAAGAGACAGAAGACGTTGGAGATCCATTACAGCCAACCTTCGTTGTGGAGATGGCAACTGATGATGATGATGAGTTAAAAATATGGTCTAGATCTCTGATCAAGGGCATATTTATGATTCTTTCTTGGAGATAGCTATCACATAAATTTATTGCTTACTTTCATACCTTTTAATATATTATTTTGGGAGCCGCGCTGGTGTAATGGCTTCGGCGTTGTACTGGCGACCAGGTGTTCATGGTTCAAACCCGGGCGTCGGCGTTTGAAGAAATGTTTACGGCCGGAAATTTGACTGAATAGCCTGAACGGCTCCTGTGATAAACCCTCTGTGGATGGGAAGGAGCGAAGCTCCTGACCGGGTTGGAAGGAAAGTCCTCAGGTTCCCCAGCCTCGCAATGACATGTCATTGGGCCGAAGGGCTGAAAACCTAAGTGCCGCTGGTTAAGGGAAAAAAAAAAAAAAAAAAAAAATATATATATTATTTTCTTTTTTGATGTCACAGTATATTTATTATTTGATACAGCAGTTTAGCTTGATTTTGTACAATTTATAAATACTTCTCTCCATTGTGTCTACACCTTGTTTTGATGGGGGAAGGCTGTGCTTGTGGCAGCAGACTACCAGCAGTGTCTCCCAAACCAGACAGGTCGAAGAATAGGATGGAAAAACTCTACGGAGATGCAAATAGCCTCAAGCCTTCTTTGAAAACATTCAAGTAGACGTCTGAGAGAGTAAGAAAGAGATCATGCAAGACTCAACCAGCTGCCCTGCAGGAAGACCGAGAACAGACACAGGCTAAGGAAGCTAACCTGACAAAAATGTTTGTTGAGATCTAATGCACATGGTTGCAGGTCTAACAGAACAGTTCATCATAGTTCACCATACGAAAGATGTCATGAATGAGAACAAAATAAAAGCAGTGTTATCAAATGCAGTCTCTGCGTTCTTCAATTTGAGTTTATTCAGGTTGCTGTTAGAGGGTATTTGAAGGAGAAATAAATATTTTTTTTTATTTTCGTTACATAATTTCTGTGAGGTAGCAGTTTGAGCTTGCTTCCATACAGTTATTTATAATGTTCATTTGTTTATTTTCCTGTTGCATTTATTTCTTGCTTTTAGGAAATGTGATCGAGCCCAAGTAGAAATGAAGAAGATTTTTCATGAAGTGATCCAGAAAAGACGCAGAGATCCAGCACCAGATGATGATATGCTGCAGACTCTAATAGAATCCAAATACAAGTATGAGGCTTTTATTAGTTTGGTTGTAAAGTGCGGTGGAGTGTCTTTGTTCACAGCAATTTAGTTTTTTTTAAACTTTAACCATGCCAAACTCCAGTTAGTGATAGAAAATGTATAAACTTGTGTCGGAAAACTATTTATGTGTAATTGAAAACTTCCTTTATTGTGATGGAAAGGTTGAAATTAAATGAGGGTTTTTTGGGTTGTTTTTTTTATATATTTTTTTTTAATTTATTTTTTTAATATGCACTGCAAGAGTTCAACCTTGTTTTCTTACGTTTTACTGTTCATTATTTTTCATTCTTAACATTATGACTCTGGGAAATAAAATGTTTCCCTGTTTTCATAGACTAGTCTCAGGCTCATAATTTCATATCCATTTGTATGTTGTCCCTTCATCTTTGTGAATATTTCAAGGTCTAATATTTATTAGGTTTGTCTATAACTCATTTTTGTTAAGTTTTTGAAGTACCCACCAAGAGTCATCCATTTTTGTCTTCTTTGTTATAAGCAGACATGTTCTTGTTTGACTAAATGTTTTGATCAGCATTTAGTTTCCCCATTATATGAAGCCAAGTTTATTTTTTAAGCATAATCTTTTTATGTAATTTGCTTTATATGGTTGTCAGTATGTTGAGACTGAGAGGTGAATTGATGTGACGTAAATACTGCTTGTTGAGATTTGACTTTTAGCTGTGACTGAGCACATTAATTTCATAAACCCCTTGGCTACATTTTTCATTTTTCTGTATGTTAGATCTGGTGAAAATCTGACAGATGATGAAATCTCTGGTATGCTTATTGGACTGTTGCTGGCTGGTCAACACACATCGTCAACCACAAGTTCTTGGTTGTGCTTTTTCTTGGCTAAAGATAAAAAACTTCAGGTGAGATAATGAGAAAGCTTAGTACATGTTGAATTTATTCAAAGTAATTCAGATGTAAACTAGTTAAGAATGTTGGATTTTGTTAAGATGATTAAAAAGTGACACATGTGTAAAAATACTTTTTCTGTCTGTAGAGCAGATTTAGTCTGTTGTCATATTGTTTTATTTACTTGTGGCTTCTCTTCCCTCATTAGGTGATCAGACATTAAATCAGCTACTTTATACTGTGACTAATAGTTTGAAAATATCACAAAATATTAGATGCAGCAGGAAAATGAAATGTTAGACCTTGGTTGATTTTTGAAAAGTTTCTTGTACATTACTATAGCAAAAGGTATATGAAGAACAAAAGGCCATCTGTGGTGACAGTCTGGCTCCTGTTGACTATGACCAACTGAAGGAAATGCAGCTGCTTGATCGCTGCCTGAAGGAAACTCTGAGACTAAGACCACCAATCATGACTATGATGAGAATGTGTAGCACTTCTCAGGTGATAATTTGTTTTTGTATCTTGAAACCTCAGTTTTAAATTGACTGTTAAAGTGTAGGACATAAGGTTTCACTTTTCCTTTAAGATATCATTTTGGCTACCATTGTCATCATTTTGTTCATTCACAGTCAAGGGTAAATTTTATGAAGGTCAATACTTTTTTCCTTAATTTACTTAGGCTGTAAATTATGTCTTAATACAATGCATGTGTTGTGTGTGTGTTTTTTTTCTCAAGCCATTTACATAACAGTAAATGAACCCGACCATCAACACAGCCGTTATATAAGATTATTGTTGTGATGTATGTAAGTATATAAGCAACACTACAGTTATGTTAGATTGCTATTACAGAATATGAACTTGTACGAGGTAAATTTTGGCTAGTTTTATTTCTATTTACTATTTATGATATTATAGAATATACTGGGTTACACGATCCCTCCTGGACATCAAGTTTGTGTGTCTCCCACAACCAACCACTGCTTGCCTGATACATGGAAAGATTTTGACAAGTTCATTCCAGAGAGGTGAGAAAAACTTGCTATCCCTTTTCACATTTCAGCTTTGTAAAGTTTAGGATTTGAAATGCTGAATCATGTCAACATGTTGTGCTGTGTAAATTTGAGATAATAATATTTAAACTTTCATTGTCTTTAATCCTGTGCTTTCTTTTCAGATTTCTTGACCCAGAGGTAGCCAACAGTGAGAAATTTGCTTACATCCCATTTAGTGCTGGTCGTCATAGATGCATTGGAGAGTCATTTGCCTATGTTCAGATCAAGACCATCTTCTCCATTTTGATAAGAACATATGAATTTGATCTTGTGGATGGGTATTTTCCAGAGGTGAACATGTCGACCATGATTCATACCCCTACAAATCCTTTAATCCACTACCGCCTTAGGACCAGTGTGCAATAATTATCTCATTTGCTCACTCAGGAATAATTTGTCATCTGCATGTTCAATGTTAATTAAAGGATGTTAATGGACTAAAGTTAATGTAGATTGTATACCCCCTTTTTTTTTAAAAACTCTTGTTTATTTTTCTGCAGATAGCTCAATCAACCACAGTAATATTTTTTCTTTGTTCATCTGTACTTTGTAAGTTTGAAAATATATTCTGTAGTATGTTTGTTTTCCTTGAACTACCAAAAGCCCTGCGTCAGAAATGTCAGGTTTTTCTTGAGCATACAAAAGATAGTGAATTTATAATTATATTGAATACATCATGATGGATGATGTATATTTCATTCTACTTACTACATCATGCATGATAGGTAGAAATATACCATTTTCTATGTGGTAAAACACTTAAATTTGTAACCATATTCAACTGGTAAAAACAACTGTAGGAAACAAATAAAGAACACAAATGCTCCATGTTTTGCATTATATCCACCTCACTGTTGCGGAATCTGTGCTGATTATTTTGGAAAAAAAAAAAATAAATGTCGAAGAAAAGAATCGGGGGAAAAAAACAGTAAATTAAAATCCTTACATGTGGAACATGTAATGTTATGATGTATGTATATAAGCATTACCTCGTCATCTACACAAGCACACACATGTTTTAGAAAGCACTCAGTAAAAGCATGTTCAGTTTGTAGCCATGTTTATTTACAGGATGTCGTACATGTCAAGATTCGCATTATATTACAATGTGTGGTTCGTACTCTAATGTATTCATATTACATCCCCCCTTTTTTGAAAAAAAAATGTGTGCAAACATTTCCAACGAAATGTTTCATGTGAGAATGGATGAGTATGTGTAATGCTCAGTGTGAGTATATATATGTCACTGTCTGTATCGGCTGGGAGGTGTCACTGTACGGCCAGAACGAGTGGTGTAAAGTGCTGGTGGTTCTGCGGAAGTCCCTGGTTTAGCTTGAGTTGGTTGTGATTTCGGCCTTGGCGCTTGTTGGTTTTGTGGGGCACCAAGGTCTGGAGTTACTGCATTGTCTGTTGAAAGCATGGGAATTCTCTGTTCTGTTGTATTCTGTGGGATTTCTCTTATGTCCACTCTGTTTCGCCTCAGGAGGTTGCTGCTGCTGTCTGGTCTTAAAGTATAGCTCCTGGGTTCAGGGTTTCTGGAAATGATTGTTGCTTTTGACCATGTGTCATTGTTGTGGTTGTAGGTAGTCACATGCTGACCAGGATATAATGGTGGTAAGTCTTTAGCACATTTGTCATAGTTGGATTTCTGAACTTGCTGACGATGCTGAAGTTGATCATATGTGCTGTCTCTATGTTGTGGACGGAAGTGGACCTTAGATGGTAGGAGGTCTTTAATTCTTCTATCAAACATAAGTTCTGCTGGACTGTCGATCTTACTGTCTACCGGTGTTGTTCTCCATCTCAAGAGTGCTAGGTGTACATCCTCTGTTCTTGTTTTCTTCATGATTGACTTGATAGTTTGTATCTGTCTCTCAATGAAACCATTAGATTTAGGGTATCTAGGTGATGATGTTGTGTGTTTGATCTTCCAGTCCTTAGTGAAGTTTCTGTATGCTTGACCTGAGAAATGTGGACCGTTGTCTGATCTAATTTCATCTGGGATGCCAAACATGCTGCAATACTTCTTTGTAATGTCTGCAATAACAGCTGATGGTGAGGGTTGTGGAAGTTTCTCAATGATGGGAAATTTGCTGTAGTAATCAGCAATAATAAGATAGTCATTATTGTCGATTGAGAAAATATCAGTTCCTATAATGCTCCAAGGGCTCAATGGTATGTCTGATGGTATGAGAGGTTCTCTGCACTGCCTATTTGCATGTTCTTGGCAAATTGAGCAGTTTTTACATAGTGTTTCTATGTCCTTGTTTATCTGTGGCCAGTAAACATCTTTCTTTGCTCTCAGTTGTGTCTTCACAATACCAAGGTGACTATTATGGAGCTGTTTAAGGATGATATCGCGTTGTGTTTCTGGTACAACAATGCGATCTCCTTTAAGGATCAGACCATCTTCGATGCTTAACTCGTCCCTCATTGAGTAGTATGGACGGATGTGTGTTGGAACTTCCCTGATAGAGCTTGGCCATCCATGGTATATCAGTTCTTTGAGGGAGTTAAGGATAGGATCTCTCATTGTGTCTTCTCTGATGTGTTCAAGCCGATTATCGCTAAACTTGACAAAATCAACTTTGATGTTTGGGGTAAGATCTGCTGTCTTGTTGGGGTTTGGTAGTCTGCTGAGAGCATCTGCAAGACCTATATCCTCTTTAATGTTGTTAATAGTTACCACACTCAGCTTTTCGCACATTGGTAAACCCAAAATTGCAGGTCCTTCAACATCTACCAAGTAAAATGTTGACGATGTCCATTCAGAGTCTCTGTATGAACATTCAAGTGTTACTGCTCCGAAACAGTCTATACTTGTTCCATTGTAAGCTCTTAGCTTTGTCCTGCCACTCCTACTTTTTACATCCCTTGTGGGAAATCCTTGCTCATCCACCTTGTCAGGCATGATCTGTCTGAATATTCTTAAGGGTAGAGTGTTACCTTGGGCACCTGTGTCTATCTTGAACCGAATATATCTTTCTTTGTGCCTTTTAATTCCTGGTATTCGGAATTGTACCTTGCAGAAAGCCTGCGTTCTCTTTGGTTCATTACTGAAAGTTAGTATCTTCACAGTATCAAATGTGGAAGGATCACTTGCTTCACCGGAGTCAAGGTCCTCAGTCATCATAAAATGTGTTTGTTTTGATGACTCTCTGCTGTGAAGGTTGTGTTGAGAATTGTCTTGTTTCCTCTTGAAACATAATTTTATCCAGTGGCCCCTCTTTCTGCAGTAATGACATGTAGAGTCTTTAGCTGGACAGTGGTTTTGTATGTGGTTTAGGCCACAACATTTACACATAGCACCTCTGCTTGTGTTGTGTTTTTCTTGTTGCTTCGAACCAGTTGCTTTGTTGTGTCTAGGTTTATAGCTTTTCACTGCATCCACCTGGGCTGCTAATGTACCTTGCTGAATTTGTTTAATGTTTAGTGCTTGTGCCTCGTGTTTCCTGCCTTCATCCAGAAGTTGTTGTAAAGTTAGTGTATCACTCTGGCTCAGTATCCATTTCTGGAACTCTGGCATTGGTGTGCTGAGAAGGATCTGTTCGATAATTCGCTCTTTTTCTTCTTCTTTGTTAAATTTGCATACACTTGTTTTCTCCTTGATGCGAGTGAAAAAATCATCTATACTTTCACCAGGTTTCTGTCGCAGGTGGTGAAGTTCTAATCTTGCCGCTCTAAAGTTCGTGTGCTTTATTATCAGACGTTTTTCAAATTCGTCCAATATGGCTGCGGGGTCTGTCGCCGACTCCACAGGCATGGCGGTAGCAAAACTGTTGTAAATTTTCAAACCTTCATCGTCCAATGCTTCTAGGATATATTGAGTTAGGGTTTGTCCTTCCAGACCAGTGGTCTTGGAATATAGATCTATGCGTTGGCGCCATAACAAGAAAGCTTCACTCTTATCATCTTTACCGGCGAATCTCATTTGCGGTGCATTGCGATATTGTTTCGCCGCCATGGCTGACCTCGATGACGATAATTAGCCGAATACTGTACTCACGTGTTATCGTGTAGCTGTTTTGCGTCAGTCCGGTATCGACCGCTGCCACCATGTAATGTTATGATGTATGTATATAAGCATTACCTCGTCATCTACACAAGCACACACATGTTTTAGAAAGCACTCAGTAAAAGCATGTTCAGTTTGTAGCCATGTTTATTTACAGGATGTCGTACATGTCAAGATTCGCATTATATTACAATGTGTGGTTCGTACTCTAATGTATTCATATTACAGAACACACAGATTAGTTTTTGGATATGTCTGATGTTATAAAATTGTTAAACCTCATTTGATGCATATGCTTAAAAATGGCAAGTGAACAATGTTGTAATTGAGTAAATGGCTACTTAAAACTACAGTCAAAAAAAATCTGTACTTAGCTTTTAGTTATACTTAACATATAATTTATGTGTAGATAGTATGTCTGCATATTGTAAAGTCGGTTTAATGAGTAACAAGCGTCTTACCTCAGACAATCTTAAATATTTTTACAATATATACTTAAAGCTGTGACTTTACAGAAACCTCATTGAAATGACTAATACTTAAAATGGAGTTTCTTTGTACTTGATATACCAGACATACTTTTTCAGTCAGAAATTGTTTTTAACAATGTGAATGTCCTAGAAGGATTGTTTGTTTGTGAGTGAAGAATATCTTATTGTCAGAAAATGCTGACATAGACTGATTTTGTGAGGAGTACATCACATAATTTCCATTATGTCCTATACCAGTATAGCATTATGTCGAACCACAGCAATACATTTTTGTTATGTCCTGTTACAGTATAATACCAGTATTGCATTTATGCACAGAACTGTTTTCTTCAGAAAGTGGCAGAGCTGCCATGCTGAATTAGATGCTTGTAGTGAAGCTGGTCACTCTCGAAACTGATAATGCACTAATGGGACCCCCATACTTTTGTTAACAAAATAGGTAACACAAATGAAGGCATGAAATATTCATGGTGACCAACTTACAAAACCCTTTGATATAGGAACTGGAGTGCAGCACAAATGCCCCTTATCACCATTTCACTTCTTACTGGCAATAGACTGGATTATGAAAACAACATGAACCACTAGAAAAGGAATTCAGTGAACTCTTGACTACATAGTTAGATCAGGAGTCGGCAACATGTTCATTGTAATCCACCGGTTGAACTGAGGGTCATTTGGAAGATCTGTAGGTGACAGAGGGTGAAAAAAAGAATGAAGTTTTAAGCTAGTGACATATTGGATTGGCTTCTTCTGCCAGAATTTAAAAGCGTGGGATGGGGTCTTCATTTTTAAAGGTCCCTTTTTCCTGCGTTCCTAGTGAAAACCAACAAGCTAACTTATTAAAATCCACTTTATTTGTTGAACTGCTTAAATAGGAACTTTATCTTTTCTTTGATGTGAAGTTAACATTCAGTGAAGTGTCATTTAGTGGACATTTTCCACCACTATTTTGAGGAAATTACAAATGTAAAGGTTGCATTTATTTGAAGTGTGAACAAATGTTAGAAAAATGTTTCTGCCAGAGATTGTCTTTGAATTGAGTCCATTTTAGGCACATCATTACTTCTTTGTTGTATTCACATAGCGATCGAGGTTATTTGTTTTTATACGATTTCTGTGTGTAAAATTTTAAGTAACGTTATACAAATAAGTTCACAAGAATGATTACAAATAAACAGCACAAAAACTATAATTTTCATTGTGAATGGGAACATGAATTAGTTTTTTTTAACTGAAATGAATGAGAGGTGTGTACTTACTGTGCAAGGCAGCCAACAGTATTACTTTTTGTTTAAAAGTTTTTCTACACTTCCTTCCTTCAAGATGTGGGCTGTATATAAATATATCTTGGCAGCAGCATAAAGTTGGAGAACTGGTAGTGACATCAAAATGAGATATAAGGTGCTTTCACCCTATATGGAATATATGAAAATAAAAAAAACATCCACGTTCAGTAAGAAAATACTTTTCATCTCAAGTCAGCGAACCAGAGCTGACCAAGACCCTACTCCACCTCCACGTGGTGGTCCTGGAAACAGACTGCAGTCTGGCTGAGAGAGTAGGGATCGAAGAGGGAAGGCAAACCCGGTCCCAAAAAATGCCGTGCTGAAGTCGGATGTGTTGGCCGAAAGGCGCAGATATCGCAGCTCCACTGTAAACAGACACAACGCAACCAACGTCCTTTTCAGGACGAACGAGGAAGAAGAAGAAGAAACAGAAAATAATAAAAATAACAACCAAGAAGTTGCAAACTTTCATAATGAGTGCTTGAGAAGAATAGAAGGATTAAAATGGTATGACTGGATTAACAACAATACAGAACTGATGGAAAGGACCAAGCAAGTACCAATTGAATAAAAAATGAAGACTGCATGTTGGTGTTGGATAGGGCACATGTTGAGGATACCTGCTGATAGCATTACAAGGCAGCCCTTGCCAAAAAAAAACAAGAGGGAGCCTAAAAACACATGGAGAATGGAATTAGAAACAAGACTTAAAAAAGGGAAATGATGAAATGGAAAGAACTTAAACAGATGACGCAGAAGGGCAGCTTGGTGTGACCACAGGGAGCTAAGGAGGAATGATGAAGAATCAAGTTGATGATTGTAGTTTTTTCCCTTGAAGACCAATATGAGGATGTTTCAATACATATAGTGAAGACCTCTCATGTGAGAAGATTCATTTAAATGGAGAACAAGTGTGACCAATAATAAGGCTTTCAGACACATTATTTCTTCACACAATAAGCCAGAATAGCCGAAGCATTGACCCCATCAGTAGAAATCAGTGTCAAGCTTTAGGAGAAAGGATGTGTGCAATATTTGATTGTAGATTGTAGATTGCCTAAGGCAAGGTGCTTAATCCCACACGAACAGAAGAAAACATCTCATCTTTGGGGACCAAACCATGAAGGAGCTTCAACAGTCAAAACTATTAACTGGTGATACTGATTCGGTGTCTGTTCGCTTCAAGAACTGGGCATCAACGCACGACCTACTGACCTTCCTTAAACGGTTTTCGCCGGATCTCTCTGTAACTGGAGTAACTGTGCACATAGGTCTGTCAGACTCAATAAAAGACATTGAACTGTCACAGACAGACCTAAACGAGATCACATTCATATTTCGGTCCCTATTCCATAATGCCAAAATTTATTTTTCCTCTATTATCCCGCCAGTCCGTGCCTATTACCACAAATGTGTTAAAACTAACAATGCTAAACTTAAAAAACACTGCCTCAAAAATGAGCATGTTTTCATAGATCACAGCTCGGTCTTCCTTGCCACATCTGGAGCCCCTAGGAAGTATCTTTACAGCGGCGATATTAGATTGTCCAGCCAAGGGACCAGTATGTTAGCGACAAATATAAAATACCCAGAAAGCACTCTTAAAGGCACAACTCGCACATCAGCATCCATATATCCATCCAAACACCATGTGAATACAAACAGCTACTCATCTGACGCCAATTATGACCTTCATTTTCCATCACTACCCATAACTTTAAACACCAGCCGCCCAAAATCATCAGACAATCAGGATCATCACGTTGTACCTATTCTTAGCACCACGGATGTGCAGGAAACCAACAATGTCTGCCTTCAACACCCTTCTGCCACAGACGACCCTCCTCGACAACACCGACTTGACCCACTTCATTCTCAAAGGTCTGTAAGTGATCCAATTCAATCTGCTCAGCCTTCATCAACAAAAATGCAACCATGTCCGCTGTCGTCCCAGACACCAATGAGAGTTCACCCATCATCGCTGTCGTCACAGGCTTACCCACATCAACCCACATACCCAGCCTTTCATAATTTCCTACATCAACAACGACTCTTGGACTATGCACCTTACACTTGGAGGTCGTACTTGCCGGAATACCCCACTTATTCAACAACTGTACCTCAACATCCCGCTTTCTACCAAATGCATCATCTATCACGACCAAATCCACCCCACTTCTATTTTCAACAACCATCTCCTCCACATTAACAGCGACTGTTGGCCTCCCTAGTTGTCTTTGTAACATCAGCAACTGTTGATTGTTTATATATATATATATATATATATATATATATATATATATATATATATATATATATATATATATATATATATTTTTTTTTTTTTTTTTTTTTTTTTTTAAATTTCATTTTTTATTTTTAGACACTGTTTGCCTGTCTGATATGAGCGCTTGATTTGTTACACTTTTCACTTATTCTTCACGTAATTTAATTAGCTGAATTGTTTGTAATTAATGTTTAAAGTGTCCCACTTATTAATACCACCATAAATTCACCTTCCTTGGTAAAATTTGTTAAATTTAGTATTTATTTACCTTTTTATTTGAGCGCAAGCTTCTTTACATAGCATAAATGCCAGGTACTTATGAACAGTTACTAACCATGAATGGGTTACGACTTGGCCATCTGAATGTAAACCATCTTTTAGGTAAACTTCCAGAACTCACACAAGTTCTCAATCAAAATTTCCATGTTTTTGGACTTTCAGAAAGTCGTCTGAATGAGAAAATAACAGATGGTGACATTGCACGTAATGGGTTTAAAACTATTCGGCGAGATTCTAGTAGACAATTAGAGACAGGTTTAGCAGTTTATATTTCCACTTCTCTCAGTTATCGCCGCAGAAACGATTTAGAGACCATAGATATAGAATGCATATGGTTAGAGGTAAAGCCACAAAAGCAAAGACCCATTGTAATAGGATATCTTTATCGAAATCCCAGTGTAGGAACAACATGGTTTGAAGATTTCACGAACATGATGGACAAAGTAATTACTACAGTCAATGAAATTATTCTTCTTGGGGATTTCAATATTGATATGCATAAGCCAAATCAAACATGGACCAACATCATAGCATCGTACAACATGAAACAAATAGTCAACAAACCTACCAGAGTAACAAAAACATCATCCACACTGATCGATCACATATATGTAACGTGTCCAGATAACATTATAGAATGTTCCATCCCTACTATTGCTATGAGTGACCACTATCCCATATGTTGCACTTGGGCAAAAAATGGGTACAAACCTCCAAAAAATAAACACATCAGTATTGAATATAGAAGTCTAAAAAATTTCAACCAAGAATTATTTTTAAATGATTTGCGAAATGCGCCTTTCGCCGATGTTTACCAACTTCCTGATCCTGATGACGCCATTGCATATTGGACACTGACATTTTATAGTATTTTTAATAAGCATGCGCCTACTAAAGAAATTCGCGTAAAAAGACAAATAAAATCTCCATTTATCACACAAGAAGTACTTGACGCTATGAGGCAGAGGGATCGAGCGCACAAAAATAAGGACATCATTACATATCGGGCAGCAAGGAACAAAGTACAATATTTAATTCGCAGAGAAAAGAAAAACTACTTTAGTCATTTAGTTAAAAGCAAAAGCAACAGTAGAAATATATGGAAGGCAATCAATACCTTGGTGAACAAAAGAAATTCGCCTGACTCACAAAATCCCAATACTTCATTTACTTGTACAGACTTCAGCAATCATTTTCAGGCAGACATCCACAATATAAAATCCGCCATACCTTCTTCCCTTTGTGACTTCAGCGAATTATCTACGTTCTGCGAGAACAAGTGTACTAACACCATTCCATGCGACATTCCTTTTATAACAGTTAACGAAGTTCATAACTATCTTATTGATCTTAAAGATAATAACTCATCGGGACTTGATGGAATCAGTAATCGAATACTGCGTTATGCTGCACCAGCTATTACTGATACCCTAACATACATATATAATCAATGTATCGCAAGGAGTTACTTTCCATCTGCCTTTAAAATCGCTAAAGTATACCCTCTTGTTAAACCTGGTTCATCAGATAATAACAACCTTGGTAACTATAGGCCCATTTCTCTTATATCATCGCTGTCCAAACCACTGGAAAAACACATACACAAAACAGTAACAGAACACCTAGCTAATAATGACCTGCTTGTTGATAGTCAGTCGGGGTTTAGACCAAAACATTCATGTCACACAGCCTTAACAAAAATGATAGATAACTGGCATCTAAACATCAATAACGATATTTTATGTGGAGCAATCTTTGTAGACTTTAAAAAAGCATTCGATATGATAGATCACACTATTTTAATCAGAAAATTAGAAACAATGAAAGTACATCATAAACTGGTGAAGTTAATTAAATCATTCCTGACAGACAGACAACAAGTGGTGTCTTACAATGATTCTTTGTCCAACCCAACTGTTGTCGATATCGGTGTTCCCCAGGGCTCTATTCTCGGCCCTCTTCTCTTTGCCGTATACATTAATGATCTTCCTCTGCACATCAAACATTCATCCTGTGACCTGTTTGCCGATGACTGTACTGTTTACACTAGTGACAAAAGTTGCACTGCACTAGAACTATCTTTACAAACTGATACACATAATATTATTAAGTGGAGCAACGAGAATCGAATGCAAATAAATATTAGTAAAACGAAATGTATGTTAATATCAACCAGACAAAAACTACAAAACTCGCAGAAAACAACACTTCAGCTCTACATTGGAACATCACTAATTGAAAACGTAAATGAACATAAAACTCTAGGTCTAACTGTTGACCAGCACCTAAGTTGGAACTCACATGTAAGTGCACTCACAAAGCTAACGGCACAAAAAGTTTACCAATTAGCCAAAATCAAAAACTTCCTGGATGAGGGGGCAAGGAAAATGTTCTACACATCTCACATACAAACATACCTAGACTATTGTTCCACAATCTGGGATGGTTGTTCCATATCCAACACAAAAAGGCTTCATTCACTTCAAAAACGTGCAGTGCGCCTAGTTGCTGATAAACACCAAACACATTGTATAGATCTATATAACTATCTTAAAATATTACCCCTTAGAAAGCGCTTCCTATTTAACAAAGCTAAATTCGCTCACAAAATCTTGTCACATAATGCTCCAACGTATCTGTGGCCACTTTTCAAATTCAATGAAAAACGTAGTCAGCGCTTAAACCAGTTAGATTTACCCAAGCCGAGGCTAGATTTGTACAAGAAGAGCTTGGCTTACTCAGCTGCTCATCTTTGGAACAATCTTCCACATGACCTGAAAAACATGCACAGTCCCTACTCATATAATCGTAGACTGTTCAAATACATTATGAGTGCGGATTATATGCCGCCCTAAGGGATTATGTTTCGAATTATTATTATCTAATACACTGTATGGAGGGTCTGATGATCTAGTTTTTCATTTTAATATACCTTACTTCTTAATTGTAATAAGATACTGTAATGTATGCTTTTATACTACTTATAATGTTGCATCGCCTCTGAACTAATACCTAAGTATGCTGGAGAATGTCTGGATACCTAGCAATAAAAGATGAGTAAGAGGAAGGGATAAATGCAAGACGGGCCTATATGCATGATTCTCATCTTTCAGTCAATACCCTTTACCTCCCTAAGGAGCATAGGTCATAAAACTGGATCTCGTATAGTGGAGGCGTCAACAATTCACTCCCTGTGGCAGTATCTGCTTGGGACTCAAAGTTGCTCACCTGTGGGAACATTTTTCGCATGCGCTGACAACACATGAAGTCCCAGCTATTTCAGCAGATTTCCAAATTGTCACGAGTTCTTATTATATGCCACCATTATCTGATTACGTTTCTAATTATGTCTTATTTACTGTATGAATTGTTTTGATTGTGTTTGTTATTTTTTTTTTTTTTTTTTTTTTTTTTTTTTTTTTTTTTTTTTAAGGTATTAATTTTTGTTAATCTATTTTAATTAATAATTCCCCCCCCCCCCCCTTAAATTTGATTATGTCTGGATGTTACAAATGTATGTTATTATTTTGCCTCGATAATTTTGTACGCTTAAATAATGCTAAAAATACATGTGCTATTGAAAGGATACGGTATGTAAGATGACAGAGAGAAGAAGGGCAGAATGTAAGACAGGCCTGCGTGCCCAATTCTTAATCCTTTGAAAATATAGTTTGTTCGTTCGTTCGTTATCTATCTATCTATCTATCTATCTATCTATCTATCTATCTGTCTGTCTGTCTGTCTGTCTGTCTGTCTGTCTATCTATCTATCTATCTATCTATCTATCTATCTTTATTTATTTTAAAAACATACTTTAATTATGATGATTATTGCAAATGTTTGATGTTATATTACTTTTATAATGATAAATGCCTTAATAATGCTTAAAGTAAATGTGAGGATGAAAGGATACAGTATACATGATGAGAGAGAGAGGAAGGGCAGAATGTCAGACGGGCCTGCGTGCCCAATTCTTAACCCTTTGAAAATAAAGTTCGTTCGTTCGTTCGTTCATTTAGTGCCAGGTCAGATCTGTAAGGTGGGTGGTTCAGTACCACCAGTTAGTACTGTAATAGGCCATGGGTGTGATTGGCTATGTGCAGCAGGATGTTGTCTTGACATAGCAATCCAATTATTTTCAGTAAATAGTCTGTTGCAACCTGCCCAGTATGTGACAATAGCTCTCAGCATCCATTTGTTGCTGTACTCTATAATTAATTGGCATGACACACACTTGTATGGTCCCAGAATTCTGTTACCATGAAACTCCTTCCTAAAGGAGTTGCTTGGAATGTCTTTGGCAGAGAAGACTAGGTGGACTTCATTTCGGGTGTCCACTTAAGGATCAGTATCTGGACAGTTTTGGAATTGGCCACTCCTCCACATTACCAGTAATGTTTTAAGGTCTATTTTAGTGGCTTTTTAATCATCTGGGAGTTTTTTGTTTTGTTTTTTAAATCCAGTGCATGCACACTCTGTGAACTCCTGATACTGTGCATGCTACCCAGTTTATATTATTAGTAAGTCTCATGCATATGTCATTCCTTATCCTACCTTCAATGCAACCGATTTAGGATCTGCCCAGGTTGTTAAAGGTGTGTCCTGTAATTACAACATTACATCTAACCCAGAAAAATGTCTGTGACATGACCTTCAGTCCATGCACCTCCATGTGTTATTAATTTCAGCCAGTGAAGAAATCAGATCACATTTATGTTTCCACTATTATTAGGTACCACAAAGTGATTTTTGTTTGCACAGAAACACCAGAGAAAACAATGCAGTTTGGAAGCTCTTGGAAAACCATGAAACTGGGTACTTAATTTTTTAAAATCGGACAAAAGATAAAAATGTTACAGCATTTTTAAAAGTGTATGTACTTTCGCAAAGTTAAAAAAGTTACATCACACCAACTTCAGAGTGCTCCCGTTTTCTTAAATATAATCTTAGAACCTACTCTGATAAACAGCATACAGTCTGCAATACACTGATCACATAAAGAAAACTATAGGGCTATATCATGAATAATTATCAATATATTTTAGACCAAATATTGCAAATCATTACCAAAAAATGTAGTATTTTGCATGAACATCAATTTTCACGACATCATATTTCAAAAAATATAAAAGGTACAAGCTTTAAATTTGTACATATTAATCTGCATACTACACAAATACAGCCCAATTTTTTTCAGAGGATTTGAACATCTGTTTGTTCTTGTATAATTTTTTTAATTATGTCCAGAGGCCAATTTGTCGCAGGGGAAGAAAAAAATGTAAAAATTAAGAATTTTTTTTTTTTTTAAATACTGTCCATATTTCAATTAAAAAATCATTTGTAGGCAATAATTAACAACATGTAAACAATAATTAACAATATCTAAACGCTATTTTTTGATAAAACAACTGGTTACTAACATTAAAAAATGTTTTTTTTATACCATCGTAGTATGAGTCATATGCAACAGTAAAATTCCAGAAGTGAGTTTTCTTTACATGTATAGAGCATTACACGTACCATTATTATATCATACATGTAGTGCATTGAAAATCACGACGAACCTTAAAACTTGAAAAGTGTACAGCCTGCTTAAATTAAAATGTTTATTAATTAACATGAATACGCGAGTCTGAACTATTTAAAGTGCATTTCATGAAAGCTGTTTATACCCGGTACATATTTATGTTCGAGGTAAGACTATCAACTAGTGCCTGCTAATCCGGACATTTCAGTACACCGTCAGCTACTAAGTTATGGTATTTTTCCGGTTTCCTAGCCTTGTCTCAATACGTCGACCATTGGCGATTGGTTTTGCGATATCATTCGCATTTGAGATCCTAATTAACCCTATTATGTTGCAAAAGAAACCTTCATTTAATTACCAATTAATCAAAACACGCATTTTTTATTCAAATTGGTAACTTTCTTAGCTTTTCAAGCTCTTGAAAAAATTAGATTGATGTGCGAATGTCTTCTTCTTTTTCTTCTTCCGTCCTTAGCCAAAGACCGACCAAGCAGTCAGAGGCCATCACGCCTTGTGGCGTCTTAAGGGCAACAGCAGATTGATTTTCTCTGTTGTAGTTTCCCATCACGCCTAGCGGCGTCTTTAGGGCAACAACAAATAGATCCATCTGCCGTTGTTTCCGTAATCGGTGTGACAAGCCAATGGGTGATCAGCCCATTGGGGGTGCGAATGTCTGAAGCTTACTTACTTACTTACTTACTTAGTCGTTCCCCTTCTACCGTGAGGTGTAGAGGTTTGGAAGAGAGAGCGCCAGACTATCCTATCGGCTGTCTTCCTCCTGGCCTGGTTCCATTCTAGTCCTCGATCCTTCAAAGATTGTCTAATGTTGTCCTCCCAGCGGACTCTGGGTCGTCCTCGGGGTCTGGATACTTGGCTCTTTGTTTCCCATGCTTGTCGTGGTATCCGATCTTCTCCCATTCTGCAGACATGGCCAAACCATCTTAATTGGGACTGTTCTACTTGGGTCTGCAGGGGGTAGGATTTAAGGCCTTGACGTATCGTCTGGTTGCGTACCATGTCTCTTCTTGTTACTTCAACCACCTTCCTCAGATACCTCATTTCTGAGGTTTGGATCTGACTTTTATGGGTTGTAGTCATTGCCCATGACTCGCATCCGTATGTCAAGACTGGGACATAGGTGGAGCGGTATACAGCCATCTTCGTTTTCTTACCAACCTCTCTCTTGCTGAGGAATCCTCGATTTATGGCCTGAAAAAGTCTCCCAGCTGCTGCTTTTCGAGTGGCCAACTCTTCTTTGATGCCTCCCTTTCGGTCTATAATAGCTCCGAGGTATTTAAAGTGGTCGACCTGCTCCAGGACCTGTTTTCCCAACTTAATCTGATGTTTTCTTTCTTCTCGTGATATCACCATGGATTTTGTTTTAGAGCTGCTTATGACCATCCCTCTCTTCTCCAGCTCTTCCTTCCAGACTTGCAGGTTGGATTGGAGATGTGCCTCTGATTTAGCAATCAGGGCAACATCATCAGCAAATGCCAGCTCCGAAATATAGACCTGTCTCATCTTCCAGTACCCCACTGAATACTTTCTTGTTCTCTCCTTACATGCCTTGATGACATCGTCCATAAGTAGTATGAAGAGGTAAGGTGATAGGATATCACCTTGTCTTACACCAGTGGTGGTCCTGAACTCTTCTGACTTATGGTTTGCTGTCCTCACATAATTTCTGCAAGACTTGTAGAAGCTCTGTATAGCATGAATCAGAGGTGCTGGAATATTCTTCCTTGCCAAACAGTCCCAAAGTTTGCTCCAGGGGACCCTGTCAAACGCCTTTTCCAGATCTATGAAACAAAGATGCATCTCACTCTTATACTCAAGGGCCTTTTCACTCAGCTGTCTGAGTGTGAAGATTAGGTCTTGAGTACTTCGGTTTGCTCGGAATCCGCACTGGACCTCATCCAATTGTGGCTCAGCTAGGCGTCGGAGTCTCTGCTCTAGGATTCTAGAGTAGATTTTACCAGGGACACTGAGAAGGGATATGCCTCTATGGTTTCCACACTGTCGATTGTCACCCTTTTTGAAAATTGGTGTTATGATGGCAATCTCCCAATCCTTTGGTATGGTCTTGTTGTACCACGCTGCCTGTAAAACCCTTAAGAGTAATAGGTCGCCTGATGCTCCCATGAACTTAAGCGGTGATAACAATTCAATCCATGTTGTTACACAGAAACTGTGCGATCGTGTTAAATTGCTAAATAATATAAAAACTATTGTAAATTTTACATTTGAAGTTCAAAACATTGTTAATAAGTGATATACTTACGTATAGTCAACCTAAAATCAGAAGATGTGATGATGTTTGCACATGAGCCAATAAAAGTGGCGTCTCGATCTTGATGACATCGGGAGTGATCACGGCCAATGGAAGAGCCTCGCTGTCTATTTTTCGCTAAAATTCTAGGCCTAACTTGAGCGATACAGAACTTACTCAAAGTCAATTAGCTCCACCAGCAAATACCAGAAGTCTTTAAAATTTCACACGAATAAAGGAAAATGGCTCCCAAATCTTCTCATACATTGCAAACAATTATAACACCATTTAAAATGTCAAATCTTGTAAAATTTCAACTTCACTTCAAGAAATCGACGTCTTCCAGTTTGTTTTCTACAGCTTGCATTATAGGAAATTAAAGCTATGCATCTGCCCTTCGTAATGGTGAAAACCGTATGCAAATCAGACATCTGCTGGTCAAGCGAAACCCGTTTGAATGAAGTGGGGTGAGACGAAAACGTTCAGAGTCCGTAGTAAACTACGCGTAACGCTGCTGTTTGTTTTTATTAGTAAAAAAATACTTCAATAGTTTTTATTTTTTTTAAATTAATACATTTCAAAAGAGAAGAAGATAAAGAGTATCGTGATATAAATTTTATTACAATCCGCTTAATAGCAAAGGGACAGTGACGACTTAAACTTGACGAATTTCCCTCAGTTTTCTCCACTGGCAACAGCTCAAAGCGGGCGGTTTGTGGTACCTACTATTATTAAACTAACTTTATACATTATGACGTCATAGCTAACGTGACTTTGTGAAGAGGCAAATGGCTGGTAGCAACAGTCTTTCAATTCAGACATCAAGACAACTACATTTGATCAGGATATGCTACCTAATTTAATGAAACACTCTTGTATAGCTCAAAATCAAATTTCTTTTAGCGACTTAGTGCTGTTTGTTTGCATGAACGTTTTAGTTCTCAGTGGTGTTCAGAAATAGCTGTGGGTCTGTGAAATGTTTAGTTTTTAAAAATAAAAGGTAAATAATTCTTTTAAATTATTCTTTACCAGTTTGATGTCATCCAGTTCTCCCCCCACCTTTTCAAGCTGTAGTAACGTCTACTTTCTGTTGGCACAAATATTTGACTGTTCCCCAAGATCACTTTTAATCACAGACCTTTCTGCTTGCAATCTGGCTATTACACTATTGCTATTGTAAATATATAGCTGTAGTCTTTATGGAAAATGTTCTGCTCCACTTTTTTTTTTAATCAGAAGGCTATTAGGGAATATGCAGTCAAGTTGCATTTCCATAACTATGCTGTGTTTTTGTTGCCTTGACTGTGTTTAAAATGTGTGAGTGATGACAAGGTGTACCCATGTACAGATATGAACATATTTTTATGTGTGTTAAAGTATGCATAAAATGCAACAATATTGTGTCACTTCAAAATCTTTCAGTTTTATTTAAACCATGCAAAATTACCTAGGATTTGGGTTTTCATATATGAAATATATAGTGCTCTTACTGCTCTTAACAACAGAGAAGTGAAGTCATCTAAATCCACGAGGTACGCAATAGCTTTACAGCCGTACCAGTTTACGATCCGCGCAATCCCTGGGTCAGAAAATGTACTCGCCGATGTTCTCTCTCGTTGCCCTCCTGAGTCAAGCAAGCCTCTGCGCCCTACATAGAGTAACGCCTCTACACGGACAGTTCCTAAATTGTGACTTACTACTCAAGGAACCTTGCTTCATTCAGTACTATTATTATTATTAACTTTTATGCTAGTTTTATGTCTACATTGACATTCCAGTAATTTTGTATATACAGTTTTCCATTGATCGACTACAATAACTTGAACTTAGAAATAATAGACTATTATGTGAATTTAACATTTCAGAGTGATAACATTTTAATTCAAACGTAACATTGTGAAATTACTGACAGTCATCAAATATAACATTACTACTTTGTGACTTTTGTCAACAGTGGTTTTAGTTTGGATTAATGACATTTTAAGGCAAAGAACTCTGTGCTTTAACTATTAACAATTAAACTAACTTGGTTGTGTTTAATATTTAATATAGTAAATAGCAATTATATTATTATATGAGTGCGAGTTCATAGCGCTAGTACTTTTCGCTCATAACATACGTAGAATATTAGCACTCGTACTTCATTAGTATCGCTAATTATTGCTACGCAATTTTAGGTGTGTTGTTTACTTCGCGTAGTTTATTTGCATTCTTCCTCATTCGTACCTCATGGTTATATGCATTCATATTCCATGTAATTGAATTCATTTATTGACATTTTTTCGTTCTTTTAACATTTTGTTTGATTATTATCATCCTTAGTCATTTATTTTCTCTATTGTTGCTACAATTGCCACATTTTGGTTGATAGTAGTTCTACAATTCCTTACATTGTCTTTGGTTCATTTGAGTTGGATTTTTAAATTTCTTCCTTCACTATTATTACTGTGGGAGCCGCGGTAGCATAGTGGTTAGTGCACTGGCTTCCTAGAGCAGTGCTCTATGGTTCGATCCCCAGATGAGGTGGGAATTTTTTAGGCCACAAACGGCTCCTGGGTCGACCCAGCCCCAAATGGGTACCAGAGCAACTCTGGGAAGGTTAAGGCAGCTGGCGTGATGCCGACTACATCACTCCTTGTGTGCCAATGGTCAAGATAATATGGGCTTAATACCATATTCCTAATATGCCTCAATAGGCATGTAACGGGTTCCTTTACCTTTTTATTATTACTGTCTTTAGTATAATAAGGTTGATATAATGTATTATTTATTATTTGATCAATCTCTTCGAGGTTATTCAAGTTAAAAAAAGTAAATAAATTTTTTTTTCCGGGGGGTTGAGGTAATCTGTTACGTCCTTTTCCACCCTGGGTATTTTAAGGGTGTAGGACTTAGCAGTATTGTGTGTTGACACAAGTCTAACTGTTATTAAAAGGATACGCATCAGCGTAATTAAGTATGGTTAATAATGTTTAAATTAGTTGTGCACGAAAGAGCACATATTTGGTGCGGTATTAAAGTGAAGGTGTCACCGTGAGGTTTGGTAGGATAATAATTTGGTTTTTGTTAAAACAGGGGTGCATGGTATTTGAATAGTTTGAATTAAGGGCTGTTTGTTCTAAAGATGGGAGATAAAGTATTGTACATTTGTGCTTGGATGGTAAGGGAGAGAACTCTTTTAGATGTAGTTTCTATGAGTATACAGTTGTAGTATATAAAATTTGCATAACGATCGTTTTTGATAAGCTTGAAGTAAGGGAACATAGCATTTGAGCATAAACCACTAAGGGAGATAACCATAAATATTAGCGCCCTTTAGATTTAAGTGAACGAAGAGCAAGGCAACCGCATGAGAAATGTGAGCGAAGTGTAAACAGTTACAGAACGAAGCTCACTGAGTTGTTTATGAAAGGAATTAACCGTGAGTGAACTGAACAATGGACAAATCGTATTGACTGGAACACCGATAATGGATCATGGGAATAAATTGAAGGACAAAAGAAGTCAGTCCCACCAGAGAAGGTGACGAGGCGAGTCGTGCCTTGCTGGGCTCTCAAGAAAATGAAACCTGTGGTTGACAGAAGTTACACAGATGAAGTAGCTAGGTTTAGCATGAATTAGCTGTAGCAATTCCGGAGACTAGCATAAACTGTGTTTAATAATCTGTGCTGAACAATTAGGATTAGCATAGGGGTGAATAGTAGGAAATGTGATAGGTGCTGGAATTCGCATATAACGGTAAGAGAACTCTTGAACTATTTTTTTAGACTTTCAGGCAAATAATTAACCCAAGAGGTTAACGATGCTCACATTCCAAGGGGTAAGCAACCAGAAAGAACATTGTAAATAAGACGAGGTACCGTCACTGGCAAGAATAAATGAACAAAGGGTATGAACCTATGACTTCCATGAAACTACTTATGCGCTCTCTCATTTGAACAGTAAGTATGAGGAGGCCACAACAGCAGTACTTGACAGCATTTGATGTATTGTCTATGAAACATTTATAGCGATTGATGCCATTATATCAGTTAACGCTGACAGGTTTAGCGAGGTAAACAATAAGACAGAGAGATAAGAAAGGAGGATAAATTTTGGGCAGACTGTACATATCCATATGTGTAAGAGTGTATAAAAGGCAATAAATATTACACTTGTGGAACATAAATTGAATTAAGGGCTGGATGCCTTGAAGTGAAATGGAATTTTTGAAACATGCACTATTGGAAAATGTTGGAACTTATATATTGTAAATAAACATGTTGACCGTTGAAACTTCCCTACACAAGTTGAGTTGATATTTAAAAGAGTATGGAAGAACAGGAGTAATTGTATAGGATTAAAAATCAGAGTACGCCATTATATGATTCAGTCGCCACCTAACATCTAGGAGAGAAGAACGAGTCCTGGGAATATAAAAGAATCAAATCATCTCATCTAAGAATTACCACCTTTGGCAGAAAGGGCCAGTAAGAGAGATAGTCTCCCTTGGAAGATAAGCCGAAGAACTAGGCTGACAGGTTGAGTAGGTAATAGCTAGGCCTGCCTCAGTCACCTAGCATATATATAAAAGGAAGACCCTGCACTGCTACAAAGGGGTGGCTAATGATTGTTGATGACGTAGTGAGGAGAGATTCAAGATGTCAGCCAGACCTGTCAGAGGTTGGTCTGTATTGTTTCATAGCCCCAGTCTATGGGTAGACGTTAATATTGTATTAATTACCTTCCAGGAGGAAGTGTTGGCAGCTTCGTTTCTACCGTAAGTGAATGCTGAATGCATTGTGATATAATGCTAGTATAATTTAGTCAGGGCTTCGGCAGTGTGATATTCCGCTGCTAGTGAGGACTAAACTGATGATTTTGTTATTTTTATGAAGATAGACTGACAGTCTTGAATATGTGTCTTGGAAAGAAGAAGTTCACGTACGTAAGAAATATATATCTAATACCCTTGCCGTCAAACGGACTACGGCAGGTTGTAGGTCAATCATGTTCATTACCTAGGATTATTAATATGCACTGTATGTTTTCTATGATGCCGTCCTTTTGATCTACTATGGACGCCTAAATATATTGTTTATGAGGCCAACCAAAAATGGGACATTAATTGATATTAACGTTCCACGTATTTCGTACCATTGGCCATAACGTTTATTGCCGCCCTTGAGAGGTCAGCCGTTATCTAGTATGTCAATCAGGTACATGATCAATATCTATCAATGCTTTGCACCTTGATGTCTAATGCGATTTGATACATGATTGATGATGCCTACTGTGACCATGATTGAAGTTGTTGCGTGAACAAATAAATGTGTAGTCTACGTTGATCCATGAGTCTAGCGTATATTACTAACTGTTGGTCAAATTGATGACACAACTTGTCAGTATTGTTGTCATCATCACCATTAATATATCAGCTCTTGAACCACATCAATATTCATTCGCGTTATTGAAGTTGTCGGCTACCTGTAAGCCCGACCAAAGCTGATAGCCACTAAATCAGCACTAATGAGAACATTCGCTAACCAAACCAATAAATATAACCATCACAACAGCTGGTGGTCTCAAGAAAGAACAACAGCAGCTACAAGGATACTCGGGATTTATGATGTCTACAATATTTGTAATGGCTCTGCGCCCATTGTGACTTATTGTTAATTCAATATATTGTTGGAGATTGATACTGGTTGTTGTAGTTGGTGCTTTACTCCTTAGACAGTGAGCTAGACGAGCGGTGTATAAGTGTTGTCTGACCTTCTACATCCACCCACATACACACTACTTGTCACAATTATTCTATTGGATATATATATATATATATATATATATATATATATATATATATATATATACACACATATATATATACACATATATATATATATATATATATATATATATATATATATATATATATATATATATATATATATATATATATATATATATATATATATATATACATATACATATATATACATATATATACATATATATACATATATATATATATATATATATATATATATATATATATATATATATATATATATATATATATATATATATATATATATACATATATATTATATACATATATATATATATATATATATATATATATATATATATATATATATATATATATATATATATATATATATATATATATATATATATATTTCATTGTGGATATATAAATGTTTCTCTTGAATAACCAACCATCATTGTGAAATTTACAGAGTTTGCCTAATGACATCAATAAACTCTAATTGAATTTCCTACAATTGCTGTGTTACAGTTGGATCATTTGAAAACCATTATACGAGTTTGCTTATCACTAAACCTAAAGGGAAGAATGAACCTGGGAAGAAAAAAATGAGCAAAAGTCAAGAATCTCCATCTCAGACTTTCCACCTGTAGCACTTGAATAACATTAACAACAGCATCAAAAGGATTCATTCCAATTGAAAATAAAATCAATAATCATTTTTATTGGATTATTATATTTACGCCTTACTGATCCCGCTAAGCTACCATTTGCAATAGATATAACAATTTAATGCATAGGTTCCCTGAGACCTGAATGTTTTATTCAAGGGTTATTGCAGGATAAATGAAGGTTGAGAAATGATGTTCTAGGGAAAGTCATCATCATCATGTGACGTATTCTTTCCAGAACGTTGTCTCCATTACAGCTGCTCTGAATGCATCACGATTCTGGGCAAGTCAACCTGCATCAGCCAAAGACAAGTCTGCCAACGATCTCTTCCCCAGTTAAATATGATCTGCCTGGCCTGGGGGACTCACCACCAGATCTTTGCGTAGTATTCAGATTAGCCATTATGGATTTCTTGGCATTGTACATCCAGTAGTTTGCCATTGCTTTCTGGAAGGGAAAGTCATAAAGCAAATATTGACCTGATGGCATAAAGCAAAAGATTGCTAAATTTATGAGACCAACAGGTATGATTACACGACATCATTATCAAGTACCTCCACTATCACAGGTGCTGTTTAAATATCAATACAGCAAAAGTAGGCACCATTCAGCCAACTGGGTTGGGACGAACACTGACTTTTGCTGATGACATCCTCATTTATAGAACTGGCTCTGACCGACAAATGGTGCGAGGAAACTGGCTCCAATCCCAACAAGGCCTGCATGATGAGGTGCTCTTTGAACAACTCCATTGTGAAAAAAGACCTCCCAGATATCATTCTCAATGGACAGAAAATTGAACGGCAAGAGCTGAAATACTGTGGAGTTACATTCGATCGCGGGCTCTCGTATGAAAGCCATGTTGAGCGAATCACACTGAAATACAGGAGCGGTCTATCAGCCCTGAAAATAATGGCTGCGGAGCGTCTGGAGCAGAGATTACTATTTCTTCTATTTCATCAGCTTGTCATGTCGGTCATTGAGTATGGGCTGGGAATACTCACGCTGTCGGTCACACAATATGAACGACTAGAACGGAACCCAAAGATGCAGCAATAGAGAATGCAGTCAGCGACCCATAGCTTGACTGCTTGCGTCAGCGAGCTAGAGCTGACCAAGACCCTACTCCACCTCCACGTGGTGGTCATGGACACAGTCTGCATCACTGCAGTCTGGCTGAGAGAGTAGGGATCGAAGAGGAAAGGCAAACCCGGTCCCCAAAAATGCAGTGCTGAAGTTGGATGGGTCGGCCGAAAGGCGCAGATATCGCAGCTCCGACGTAAACAGACAGAACGCAACAAACGTCCTTTTTAGGACGAACGAGGAAGAAGAAGAACAACTAGAACGCATTCAAAATGAAGGGATGCGTATAGTCTTGGACTGTGCGCGAGATACCCCCATTGTGACAATGAGGTACATGCTTGGAGTGCTGTCGATTAGATCCAGATATGCGATGGCCCAAGCAAAAGCCTTTATGCGAGTAACTAAAGACAAACGGCACCCCCTGCAAGGAAACATAGCTGACATTAAGGGAACAAGAATAAAGAGATGGATGTCACAGGCAGAGACAACGATCAAGCAGGTGGCCACAGTTGAAAACATATTCGAAGGGGAAGCGTGGAGTATGTCAGATGAGAATTAATATGAAACAAATATAAAGGTATGTTATCTGGCACTCGCAGGAAATAAAGAGATATTTGTTTCATATTAATTTACTGTTTACAGGCCTCGGGTTTCCCTTCCTTATGTGTAATAAATGTCAGATGAGAACTGGATTAATTACCAGCAAGTCATCATCAGCTTTGTAGAGTGTAGAGCTTGGGGCAATGGAAAAGCAAAACTTGAAATTAATCAACTGATACATGATCACGCAGGTGATAATGATGCCGTTGTGTATACAGATGGGTCTGTAATCCATGGTGAGAAATCAGGCTGGGGCTTCTCTGCTAGAGTAAAGGGCTGAATTGTCGCTGAACATAGGGGGCTTACAAGATAACAACTTCCAGCATGAGAATGGAGGTAGGGACAGTCACTGCAGCCTTAAGGCGGATATCGGCAACATCGTTCACAAAGGCAGTCATTGTGTCGGTCTCTCAGTCCATGCTTCGAAAGGTTCAAAGTGGTTGGTTGCGTCATGTACGAAAAACATTCATAGAAGCTTCAAGGGTTATGTGGTAAGGAGAGAGTTGACAGACTTGCATCAAGAGCATCCACAGTGGAGACACTGGATATGGATAAGGGAGAGATACTGAGAACAATGAATGATCGCATGTTAGATAGAGAATGACGCTGCAATAGATGAATCATCAAGGTTAAGACTGTTGGAATATGACATCAAAGGTAAGGATAGCAGAGTTGGACGCATGAGATGATGCATCCGCATGCTTACAACCAGCGAGCTATAGGTACAGTTAGCATTCAAACTCTTCGACATATACTGAGGGAGACTGAGCACCTATGGGTTTGTCCGGAGTACAATGAAGTCGATTGTATTCAACAATTATCAAGTGAGTTACATATGCAGATGGGAAGTAATAGTAGAGAAAAAGCTAGTAAAGAGGTTAGATAATAGAAAGTGATATATGTATGGGGATAGAGAGTAACTGAGTGGAAGAGTTAGTAAAGAGGTTAGAATTAATGAAGAGATGTGACAGGGCTAACGATTTCGGCACCAAATAAAGTTATATGTAACAGCGCACATGTTGTTTGAAAATAAGTTTGTTGATTTGTCAGTTGTGCAAAGTTCAGATCAGAACGGGTTGCACCATATAAACACGAGACACCTGTTATGTTAATAAAAGTGTTCATGTAAGTGTTCAGTAGTCAGAAAGGTTACACAACTTAAATGTTGATTACCACCAATCTCTAGAATTGTGAGCAACCTTGTTCAACCCCAGGTAGGTTCTTCTAGATGAGAATGTAGCTACATGTTGGTGTTTCTTGGCACGTGATATTGCTAATAATTTAATGTCATCTCTCACTGTTTGTTTGTAGCCACAGTTCATCTCGCAGTAACCCACACGTCATTGACGACACTTAACAAAGTCACCACGAAAACTCACTATTGACATAGTCTTCAACGATAACTAACAAAATCTCTGAACAACAATTAAGTAATTCACTAACGACAACTACTATAAGGTTAATATTGTTTATTAAGATTACACAAATTTCCCTCCACCAAATAAATTATGAATAATATTAAGGCCAGGAGCGGGCATGAAATTAACGTCAAAATTCAAAAATGATGGATTTTGAGATTAGTCCATTTTTTGATACTTTAACATCTCCTGAATCTAAATATAACAGAATTAAATGTCAAAATGCACTCTAACAATATGTATTTTGACTTTGAAAAAGGTATGGTACAAAGAGATTTTCTCAAACTCGAGAAAATAAGCCTAATTGGACCTAGTTTTTCCCATAGCAACCAAGCTTACACCCCTACATATTATACATCGTTGGATTCGTCAAAATCTGCACTTTACTGTAAGCAGGTCACTTATTTCGGGATTCCAAATGCCAGATTGGAAATTTATAATTTCCAGGTCAACAAAAAGGGTTTCCCCTCGATTCTAAATTTTAAATTGGCTGTTCGCGTTCACGTGACCGGCAACAATATGGCTGCGTGTTTACGGAATCTCAGTTTTGATTTGTTATTGATGTGACAATGCCTAAAAAAACGAGATGCTCTTGTTACCTCCAACTGGAATAGGCCAGAGTTAGAGATGGAAGCAAGACTTATCCTACACTGCAGGTAAAACGTACTTATTGTGACGATATAATGGTAAAAACTGGGACATTACTACTCAGGCAAGGAATGTTGAAATAAAGCATAGCGGACCGTTTGTTCGATGTGGCCTTTGACAAGAATTTAGAGACGCAGTAAACAGGAGTAAGGGTTAGGCTTAGTGGTTGAAATGAAGCAGACAGGACCGTCTATACGATAGTTCCTTAGATTAGAATTCAGAGACGCAGTAAAAAGGGCTAATGGTTACGTAAATGTATCCTAAACCTAACCCTAACGACGTTGGCGACTTACTGGGATGACATCTAAGAAGACGGCCCACAGTGACTCATTTCAACCAGGTTTAAGAATCTTAACCTAACCCTAAACCTTACGACGTTGGCTACTTACTGGAATGACATCAAAGAAGGCGGCCCACTGTGCTTCATTTCAACCACCAGGGAGTTACATGAACTAGCTATTACGAGTAGTAGACAGTCAATTAAAAATCATCATGTTTTCCTGAGTTTACAGAATAACGGGTGACTTCTCATAATTCAGTACATTATCATGATTCTTGTAAGCATAGTCAGAGAAGGCCACTCTCCAAACCTCCGATGTCTTGCGGGCAGTGTTAGGATGTGCAAGAACATGGACTGGAAGACTCCACAACTTCCCCACTGAAGACACGCCCACGGCGACCGTTGCCTCAATTGGCTGTGTGTGGTGTACCCGGAAAAGGGGCCTCCCAGTACTGAGGCACAGTTAAGTCCCCGATGTCACTTATCGGTGCAGAGTTGAGAGAGATGGCTGAGCATCACAATCCCCCCTGTGTTGCAGCATGATGAGAACCCAGCATTGCACACTGAGCTTGGGGGGATCACTTGGGCACCAGACTTAATACTGGCTCTTGACTGGATGGCCGCATGCAGGATATTTCTACAATGGAGGGTTGGCAGGTGGTGGGTATCTGGAAGTGGCTCTGTGCAGGACGTGAGGATTCCTTGGGAGAGCCCAGAACCAGAACACTGCATTGTGCAAGCTCTGCATAGTTGGAGAGCGCCCTGGATGACGGGGAATGCACAGTGTGCTACCCCACCTATCCCCAACTGCTAACTTAGAACCAGAAGTGGGGTCCTCTGTATGCGTGCCAGGCCAGGATAAAATGCCTGGGAAAGAGACTGGAGCTCAGAACTCCCTAACTCAAAGTTGCAGGATGGCAGAAAAGCCACGGGAAAGACAGGGCTATTTTGAAGATAACACAACCATATTTTCACCATACGAGCTCGGACGCCGCCTCGGTAAACAAGGTCCGCGCAGAGCAGTGACACCCCCAGGCTGCTTGCGAATAGTCTACTACTGGGAACATAAACAGATTAGGGATGAGCCCACTCTCCCGTTGAACAGGTGCTAAAGTCATAGATACTGGGCCAGAAGGCGCACCGGAAACCACAGTATCACGCAACTCGCTTTTTTTTTCTATGGAGAGTACACCGTCAAATAAATCTCGTACTGGTGCTCGCCCTGTGGAGCTCCACCAGGCAGGTGCAGTGCCGGGCTCTGAGCCTCGACAGAGCCCACCCTCAGCTACTGGAGGACCCTCTAGACCGTCTTGTGGAGTCAGCAGACGGCGGAGGAGAACTACTGACCAAAACAAAACAGAAAAAGAGAAACCCAGAGTGCCACTTGTCATGATGCACTGGAATGCAGAGGGAGTGAACAGCAAGCAGGCTGGATACAGCAAAAAGACAGAGCTGGAAAACATCTTGTATGAGAAGCAAGTCAGTGTTTGCTGTATCCAAGAGACTCACTTGAAAGCAGATCAAACCTTTAAAATAAGGGGATATCAATGCTTCAGATCCGACAGAAAAGATAGACGAAAAGGAGGAGTACTTACTCTTGTAAGGAATAACATTCCTGCACACGAAAGGAAAACCTTCATGGATGGAGCAGAATATCAGCTGTTGCAGATAAAGGTAGACAAGATGGAAATAGAACTCCTGAACTATTACTGTCCGAACAACAAACCCCTGAGTCTCAGCTCTATACAGGTACCAGCCACCAACTTTATAGCAGTTGGAGACTTTAATAGCCACTCCCAGAGCTGGGGCTATAACCATCTGGATCACAGAGGTGAAGAGGTTGAAACTTGGCAAGATGATCACTCCCTAATCCTAGTCAATAATGCCACAGATACTCCTACCTTCTACTCCAGAGGATGGCACACAACTTCAACACCAGATCTTGCCTTCTCCACACCAGATATAGCTGGATCTATTAGTAGAGAAGTAGGAGACCAACTAGGGGGAAGCGACCATCGCCCAATCTTTCTTACTGTCCAGAGTGCAACTCTCAGTACAGGCCCAGCCATTACAAGATGGAACTACAAAAAAGCCAACTGGGGTTTATTCAGGCATCAGGTGAACACGCTGCTGTCTACCCTCAAGGTACAGAACAGAGACATTAATGAAGTGGTAAAAGACTTCAACAGATGCATACTACAAGCTGCAAAAGAAACCATTCCCAAAGGATGCCGGCGTAACTACATACCATACTGGTCCAGCACACTCCAAGAACGTCAGGAAGCTATGGACAGGGCTAGAAAGGACGCAGAGTCTCAGCCTTCACTTGAAACTCACAACAAATGGAAAAAGGCTGTAGCAGAGTTTCAGAGAACAAAGCTAGAAGAAAAACGGAAAAGCTGGAGAACTAAAACGGCATCGCTGAACCTTGAGAAAGACGGCAGGAAACTTTGGAGATTAGTCAAGTCTCTAAATGAAGAGCGTTCCTCACCTAGGCAGACTATCACATTGGATGAAGGTGGCAAACTTTTCAGAGGAAAACAAGCTGCAGACTTGTTTGCTAGAAGATACAGTTCAGAAAGCAACTTACCCATTAACATAGATCATCAGAGAGAGATAAGAAAAGAAATACTGGCAACCATGGGACAGACAGATACTCCTGCCCCAATGAGGGAACCCATCACACTAGGAGAACTACAGAAGGCTATTTCCAAGCTTAAGTTTCAAAAGTCACCCGGCCCAGACAAAATCAGCAACGAAATGCTAGTAAATCTGAGCTCAGCAGCAAAGACAAAACTGCTTGAGATATTCAACCACAGCTGGTTGAAAGGAACGGTACCCCAAGTATGGAGAGAAGCCATCACAATACCCATACTAAAGAAAGGGAAATGTAAGACCGAGGCTGCAAGTTACCGGCCAATCAGTCTCACAAGCTGTGTTGGGAAGACTATGGAGCGAATAGTCAACCACAGATTGAAATGGTATTTAGAGTCTGAGCAGATCCTGGTGCCGGAACAAGCTGGATTTAGAGAATGCTACAGTATAGAAGACCAAGTTACTTACTTGTCTCAAGCAATAGAAGATGCCTTCCAGGAGAAGAAAAAGGTCCTAACGATCTGGGTCGACTTCAAGCAGGCCTTTGACAAGGTGTGGAAAGATGGCCTCATTGCAAAACTTAGGAGAAGTGGAATCCAAGGCAACATGATGAAATGGATCCAGTCATACTTGCATAACAGGAGAACTAGAGTCACTCTTGACGGTCTGCAGAGCAGAAAAGTGTTGCTCCATCAGGGGGTACCTCAAGGAGGAGTAATTTCCCCAACACTCTTCCTTGTTTACATCAATGACCTGGTGAAAGATCTCCCTGCAGGAGTTAAAGCTGCCTTATATGCAGATGACCTAGTACTCTGGTGCGCTGATGAAAATGTCACCACAGCAAATTATAGAATGCAGCGGGCAGCAGACATGCTAGTGTCATGGGCAGAGAAATGGCTTATCACAATAAACACAGACAAAACCTCCACAACACTGTTCTCCCTCGCCCCAAAGGACAAATCAGCTAACATACACCTAGGGACAACCGTGATCAAGGAAGAAAGCTACCCCACCTATCTTGGGGTGACATTTGACCAAAGGCTTACATGGAATAAGCATATTGAAAATGCAGAAGGAAAGGCCCGAAGGCGACTAGGCATACTCAGAAAATTAGCAGGTACCAACTGGGGAGCAAATGAACGAAATCTAAAGAAGATTTATAATGGAGTAATAAGACCACACTTAGAGTTTAGCTCAGCAGCATGGTCATCAGCTGCTAACTCACATCTGCAGTCTTTGGACAAGGTGCAAAATCAAGCTCTCAGGCTCATTACAGGAGCCATGAAAACTACACCAATAACAGAGATGCAGAAGGTTGCTGGATTACAGACATTGTCCCATAGAAGAGACACAAAAACCATGATCCAGATGGAAAAGTACAACAGTATGCCAATGCACCCAATGAAGGCAAGACTAGATGATCTGGCATTGGGACGTCTAAAGCGTAGCAGCTTTGTGCATCGGGGAAAAAGACTTATAAGACAGCATCAAGAAGACCTATCCATGAAGACAACACCACTGAAGCCCACCCTATACCCTGTACCATGGGAGCAGGCCAGCAGTGCCCTCCAAATTAATACATCAGTCAGTGGTCTCACAAGTGGATGTGAGTATAATGATCTGCAAAAACGAACTGCTACATTGAGTATGATCCAAGAAAGCTATCCCGATCAATCATGGATACATGCCTATACAGATGGATCAGCAACTAATGCTGTTAGGAATGGAGGTGCCGGTATCTTTATCTCATATCCTGACAACCACTATGAGACTAGGCACATTCCCACTGGTAAATTCTGTTCCAACTATACAGCTGAGGTTCAAGCTCTAGAGCAAGCTGCAAATATGATTTATAACACCAACTCTGACTGCCACCAGGTAGTCATCCTCACAGATGCACTGTCTGTCCTGCAAGCTCTCAAGGGTGGTAAACTCCCGCATCTGAGAAATGAACTAAACAAGGTAGCTGCCAAAAAGAGAACCATACTTCAGTGGGTACCATCTCATTGTGGTGTACCCGGAAATGAAAAGGCAGATAAACTTGCAAAAAAGGGAGGAGAATTGAACAAGAAGATAATGAAGTCACATACTTTGAGAAAAAGAGAGCTATCCAGACTATCAGAAGAGAACAGAACCAACCCAAAGACGACTATCACACTCTCGACCGGCAGGGACAGATAACTATTTTTCGACTCAGGACAGGGCATAACAAACTGAATAAACACATGCACAAGCTACGATTGTCTGCTTCACCACTGTGCACATGTGGATTAAACGAACAAACTGCTGAGCATGTTCTACAGGACTGTCCTCTGTATGACCAGTTAAGAAAGATATACTGGCCCAATGACTCAACACTAAACTCAAAGCTATATGGAGTTAAAGAGGAACTTCAAACAACAGTCGAATTCATCATGAGAACTCGTCTGACGGTGTAATCATCAAAGATGCGATCGCAAGAAGAAGAAGAAGTAAGCATAGTGCATATTTGTTTCTTCAATTTAATGTTTGTTTCTTGTGTATTTTTACTGACATGTCTTGTCACAGATGCTTATGTGTTATTTAAAAAATGCCTGCCAGACATGTGCAACAGCTGGTTCTTGGTACCAGAAGAAAGATTGGAAACTCCATCAAATAGAAAGTGAAGCAAGGCTGTCATATACATTTTGAAGGTATTTACTTTTGAAACTTACTTTAAGTTTCCCCTTGCCTAAGCATAGACATTCATGTAATTTATTTTGATCTCCATAAATATCAAGTTTAGAAACATATTTCATGACTTACATGTATTGTTTTGCTTCCATTGTACTTTAAGACACAGTTTATTAATGTTTGTTTACATCTTTATTTGAAATTTTACTAATGTAAACATTTACCTCTTTCTAGGAAGTTCAAGTGTAATGGAAGCTGAGGCAGTTAGTGATTTGTGAAGCTGTTATCTGACGCGACATATATTTTGCTACACTGTGTAAAGTGATTGTGATAGCAAAGCATTCAATCAGATCATAGCAATTAAACCATATGTCCCTAATATTGCTGAATTTAATCAAGGACCTGAGGCTGCTATATTTTTCAAGAAAGTCCTGGGGCTGAACAGTGGAAAAGAGGCTTGTCGACTGGCAGGAGCAAGAAAGCGTTAAACGTCTGGTGCTCAGCTCTAAAATGGCAGAAAACTGCACTAAGAAAATGAAGGACATTTAGCACAAATCTCAACAGAAAGCCACACAAGAAACTGCAGAGGAAGCTGGATATGCTGCCGGTATGTTCTGCATGACTAGTAAGTTATTTTATTTTGCTGCAGTATCACATACTTATTTAATTATATTCTAATTATATTGAAAAATGTGATTTTAAAGAAATCATTATTCTCATACTAATTTTCTTATAACTTCCACACTTATGTATTAATTGACAAGAATAGGAACATATATTGCCCATAATCTTTTAAAACTTTTTATGTGATGGATTTTAAGTATCTGATCAAACTTATGGTTAATTGACAAAAGTAATGTAAAATTTAGTAAAATTTGTTACTATTTTTAGACACTATTTTCAAAGTCCTACAGCTTTTTTTTTGTATTAAAGTTATCAAAAATCCATCACTGGAAAAGTTTTAACATATAATGATAAACATTGTGTTCATATTTGGTATTCATAGCTTAATAAATAAAAAAGCTTTAGCAAATTGAAATAGAACAAAGAATCCAATATTGCTCAGCTCTAAAACGGCAGAAAACTGCACTAAGACAAGGAAGGAAATTAGGCACAAATTTCAACAGAAAGCCAGATAGGAAGCTGGCTATGCTACCAGTATGTTCTAAATGACAAGTAAGCAATTTTTCAGGGGCAATATTACAGACTTATTTAATTGTAGTCTATTTACGGAGAAAAATGCGATTTTCTCAAAATCTAATTTTCTCATCCTAATTTCCTTAAAACTTCCACACTTATGTGTTAATTGACATAAAAATTGGCACATATGTTGCCCATAATCTTTTAAAACTTTCATATTGCTGGATTTTGAGTATCTGATCAAACTTTTGATTTATTGCAAAAAGTAATGTAAAATTTATCAAAATTTGTTACTTTTTTTAGACACTATATTCAAAGTCCTACAACTTTTTTTGTATTAAAGTTATCAAAAATCCACCAATCAAAAAGTTTTAAAATATAATGATAAACATTGTGTTCATATTTGGTATTCATAGCTTAATAAATAAAAAAGCCTTAGCAAATTGAAATAGAACAATAGAATCCAATATGGCCGCCGTTTCTATGGCAACCAGTAGTGCAGTGTCATAAAGCTCTTCATTTTTCGTATCTAGTATTGATATAGGTTAAGTCTGTGCATTTTCATTGAAATCCAGCAATTAATAACGAAAATAGCATTTCAGGGTAGCTCCTCCCCTTAAAGCATGCACCCTACACCTGTATAATGATTATAATTTCCATTTCTATTAATTTTGCACTACACAGCCTGTTTTGTTAAATCTAATGACCTCGAGGTGTGATAACCATTCCTTAAAATTTCACATCCTTCATCACATATTGTTTATGCTTCGCCTGAGAAGTAGCTGGCAAGGTTAAACTATGAGAAGTGACAACGCTATCATAAGTTTAAATGTATATTGTAAAGTATACATTAAACACTGTCTCATAAGAGAATTGCGCTCCAGGTGGAGTAATTGTAACGTATCTATTAAAGCTGCAGGAGGAGCATGGTGTACACTGCTATAGAGACAACAATGTTTATCTTGGATATAATTGTTATTTGGACTAAGAATATATTCATTCATTAATCAATACAAGAATGAATACAAATCGTGATCATCTCTACAAACCAAGGGGACAATTTTAAGCTGTAAAATTCATTCATTCATTTTCCTTCATTTGCTCGTTCATTCGTTCATTCATTCATTACATCGTTCGTTCGTTTGTTCATTCCTTTCTTCTTTTGTACATTCGTTCGTTCATTCATTTTTAAATTCAGTTATTCATTCGCTCATTTATTCGTTCGTTCAATCATGCTTTCGCTAATTCATGTTTTCATTCATACGTTCCTTAATTCATTCGCTCATTCATTATTTCATTTGTTCATTCATTTGTTCATTCAATCGTTTTTTTGTTCATTCATTCGGTCACTTATCCATTTAATCACTCATTCATTAATTACCCTTTTTATCCCTAGTAATCATAGTACAGTATATCAATAAATTAAATCCAAGCCGTCTTGTCATGTCCCATCCATTCAAACTCGTCAAAGTCACTCCATATTGCTAAATAAACAGTTATTTTTAATAAACACATAAATGTTGTGGAATGGACCTAACTAACTACGACCATCCATCAATTAATGTCATTTAAACTGTTGGATATGTTCCGAAGCTTGCGATCTGGCACATGTTGTTATTGTTGCGAGCCATCTGCATGTAACCATCGATGCCCCAATCAGTTCCCCAGCTGTACAAAAGAAGAAATAGATAATTAGACGAGCCGTTTATAGTGTTCATAGCATTTATGTAACACCTTCAAAACATACATTATACACCGTCATTACATCTCTGTATAACTCGTGAACAGGGTGTTTGAAAAATAACTTCTTATTTTTAAATTATTTCTTTACTCCTATCCAATTAATTTATATGAAAGGAAAGTCAGAATAAACAGTCTTAACTCTTATTTTATGACATAAGATTCTACGACTCATTAACATTACAGCTTGGTACCGATCAACACTGCACTTTATTTGACAGAAATAATTTATGTTTCAGTTTCAATTGCATTCTGATACAACAGACTGACTTCGGTCTACGTTGAAAGAAACGTGCCTCACTATAAGAAGGCTTGTACATTAGCGAAAACAACAGGTCAATACTTACCTGTTCTTGATAGTCCAATATTCACGTGATCCCGCCCTGCCGTACCCAGTGACAAGAACAGCATGATTAACTGCACCTCTGGTGTCGTCTTTGAATAAACCTGGATCACCAATTAAATTTTAAAAATTAATATGTTGATGTGGCACTGTCATTTTATCTTCAATCTATTCCCAGAGGCTAGCAAGTACAAATGAAAAGGGAAAAAAAAACATCTTTTCAGGATCTCTTGTATTGTTTTTACGACATACATTAAACAACAAAACATAAATATTAATTCGTTCTTTTGCAGTAGAATAAAATAGGTCGTCCTGGAGGTCTGGATCCCTGGGTATTCTTGTTTCCCATACTTGTCATGGTAGCTGATCTTCTCCTACTCAGGAGACATTGCCAAACCATCTTAGTTGGGACTGTTCAACTTGGATCAACAGGGGCTGGGTTTTAAGACCTTCAAGTATCATCTGGTTGCAGAACATGTCTCTTCTTGTTATTTCAACCCCCTTCATCATGTACCTTCTTGTTACTTCAACCACCTTCCTCAGATACCTCATTTTTGAGGTTTGGATCTGGCTTTTGTGGATTGTAGTCATTGCCCATGACTCGCATCCATATGTCAAGACTGGGACATAGGTGGAGCGGTATACAGCCATCTTAGTTTTCTTACCAACCTCTCTCTTGCTGAGGAATCCTCGATTTATGGCCTGAAAAAGTCTCCCAGCTGCTGCTTTTCGAGTGGTCAACTCTTCTTTGATGCCTCCCTTTCGGTCTATAATAGCTCCGAGATATTTAAAGTGGTCGACCTGCTCCAGGACCTGTTCTCCCAGCTTAATCTGATGTCTTCTTTCTTCTCGTGATATCACCATGGATTTTGTTTTAGAGCTACTTATGACCATCCCTCTCTTCTCCAGCTCTTCTTTCCAGACTTGCAGGTTGGATTGGAGATGTGCCTCTGATTTAGCAATCAGGGCAACATCATCAGCAAATGCCAGTTCTGAAATACATACCTGTCTCATCTTCCAGTACCCCACTGAATACTTTCTTGTTCTCTCCTTACATGACTTGATAACATCGTCCATGAGGAGTATGAAAAGATAAGGTGACAAGATATCACCTAGCCTTACACCAGTGGTGGTCCTGAACTCTTCTGACTTATGGTTTGCTGTCCTCACATAATTCCTGCAAGACTTGTAGAAACTCTTTATAGCATGAATCAGAGGTGCTGGAATGTTCTTCCTTGCCAAACAGTCCCAAAGTTTGCTCCAGGGGACCCTGTCAAACGCCTTTTCCAGATCTATGAAACAAAGATGGATCTCACTCTTATACTCAAGGGCCTTTTCACTCAGCTGTCTGAGTGTGAAGATTAGGTCTTGAGTACTTCGGTTTGCTCGGAATCCACACTGGACCTCATCCAACTGTGGCTCAGCTAGGCGTCGGAGTCTCTGCTCTAGGATTCTAGAGTAGAATTTACCAGGGACACTGAGAAGGGATATGCCTCTATGGTTTCCACATTGTCGATTAATAACCAGACTATTTCTTTCCTATCATTTTATTGCTATTTTTTCTTTAGCATGTTTGTTTGTTTTTGTTAGATTATTTACGCTGACATCTCTCTTTCTTTCTTGCTCTGTAATTTTACTTGCTATTTATTGTTTCTGTTTTTTGTGTTGTCTTTCTCTTTAATCTGTCTGTATCTCTAATCTTCTTTGTTTGTTCTATCTATTTTTTTTAATGTATGTGTAATGTTCGTTGTGTTGTTTTTTTTTCTTAACATAGCTATACTTCTTAAACTTGTCTCCTGTTTGTGACTGTGGATGCCGAAATGTAAACCCATGAACGTCTAGTGTTTTTAGTGTATCGTTTAATTGAAAAACTACTCTATACCTATTTTTGTAACATTATCTTACAGTTCTTTGGTCCTGTCCACCACGGTGCTCCTAAAATTTAGATCACAGCAATCAAATCTTGCTCCTCTGATGCTAAAAGTCAGTTTGACCTTAAACAACGTCTCATCCGCACAATGGGGTGATTTAAACCAGACGATCTGAACATCCAGCATTCCTTGTCTGAGGCGGTCTTCTATTATTTTATTAATGTCAGAAATATAGTAAATTTGTGAAAGTTACCTACTGGGTTTTTACTTGGAGCACGGGAGATGTATCTTTAATCCTGATGATGTCGAGCTTTTCAATGACAGCGGGAGAGGGTTCGTCTGAAACTTCGCTACTTAAAAAAATTATGTCATTTCTCTCCCTTCCCCACCTAGTGATAGATCAATATTCCCCGGTTATCTACAAGTAGAACATAATTAATCGGTTGCCACCCCTGAATGAAATGGATAATGTCACTACTTAGATATTTATTGTTCTCACAACTTATCTCAAGGGGCCCCCGTGTAGACCTGGGGGTCTGTACAGAGAATAGAAGTACTGCTCTCTCAGGCGTAAATGGTGACTCCCATGACGTTATCCACAAGGCTGGCAACCTAAACCTGTAAAACATACTGCTATGGAAACCACTACTACAGGAGCACGTGCTGTGATGCAGGCTTCTTGCCAGGGGAGCTTATCTGCTGTTTCCAGGGAGGTCTAGTGTTTATGCACGTGTGTGTGGAGAGGGGGTGAAGCGGTGGGGATTCACTTTGTATGTGTGTTACATAGGATTTCTGCAAGGAACCACACTTCAGTAGTGGACCATGATTCTTACAAAGCGATTTTAAAAAATTAGAAAGAAGGCAAATAAACTATTATAGTTTGTTATTTGATCTCAAATATATCAATTTTAAAAAAAAAATGTGAGGGCTATAAAGAGCGATTGAAAAGTCACTACCTGTTTTTAATTTTGTATTTCTTCACTCCTATCCAACTAACGGACATGAAAATAAAAAGGATTATCTGACATTGTTACTAAATACAATGATGTGTCACATCAACATTAACCTCACGGTGGGTAACAATTTTATCTTCTCTCGTAAGTCAGTTTATTGGTCATGTAAGATTTTATTTTGTTGATACTAAATGTCTTTTATATCTGGACATGTGCCCTAATATAGCCGACTAGGTTGAACAGGATACCCTGGCCAAAACGAGGCAAAATCGTATTTTAAAAAAAAAGATTTTATTCTTAATTTCCTAAAAAAAAAAAAAACCTATTAGTCACTTATCAAATGACCTTTTGGGGGGCGGCTGTCTGAGTGGCTACGAGGTATGGCATCCGCTTCGAGTTCTAGAGGTACCGGGTTCAATTCAGAGCTAAGGGAATATAATTTATGGAAATATTTTGTTCAGAACCAGTGGTCCTACTGATGTCATACTCCCCCCTAGTCTCCTGGGTAGTGAGATCAGATGCATTGTCTTCTCGGATAAGTGTGAAAAAAATAGGAGGTCCCGTGTGCACGTTGCACACGTTAAAAATCCCACGGCAGTTGGAAATGGTAAAAGAGTAGGCCATAAGGTCGCTGCCTTGGAAACATTTAAAAATTAGAAACCTAGCCATCAAATATATTAAAAGAATATATATTCCTATATGCACACATTGGGATTCTCGCTGGTGCTTTGGAGTTCATGCACTGTGCTGAGATCCTCCTTGTGTGATCTAAGGGATGAGATCAGAGCACTGATGGAGTTGTCTGCGTACAATGATGATAGTCCGTAAAACTAACCAAACAAAATGACATTTATTGCTACTTGTTTTAAATTGTGTATCTTGTACATCCAGTAGATACAAATGAGGTTAGTTATTTGATACTGTCACATTATTATTGTTGTTTGGTTTGTTAGTTGGTTACTGGTTAGTTATTTGATGCTGTCACGTTAGTATTGTTGTTTGGTTTATTAGTTGGTTAACTTTACTTGGTTAGTTATTTGATACTGTCACATTCTAATTGATGTTTGGTTTGTTAGTTGGTCAACTGGTTAATTATTTGATACTGTCACGTTCTTGTTGTTGTAGCTTGGTTTGTTAGTTGGTTAACTGGTTAGTTATTTGATACTGTCACAATATTGTTGTTGCTTCGTGTGTTAGCTTGTTAACTGGATCATCATCATCATCTCAACCCATAACCCGTCATGGGTCGTAGGGGTGCCATGATGGAAGCATCAGCAGACAGGGTCCTCCACTGCTCTCTATTCTCAGCAATGCGTACAAGTGTGGAGAAACCGTGTCCTGCCCATTCTTTGATGTTATCAGCCCAGGATTTTCTTTGCCTTCCTCTTCTCCGTTTACCTTCGACTGTTCCCTGGAGGATCGTTTTCGAAAGGGAGTCATGACGAGTTACATGCCCAAACCAGGCAAGCTTTCGACGTTTCACTATTGACAAAAGTGGTTCTTGATGGCCTGCATAGGTGTTTATCTTCTCTCTAACATAGACATTTGTTTTGTGCTCTTTATAGCAAATGCGCAAAATTCTTCTATAACATTTATGCTCGAAAGCCTGAATCCTTCGCTCCGTATCTGCAGTGAGTGTCCAGCCCTCACACCCATACAAGAGAATAGATAATACAAGTGATTTGTATAATTTGATCTTCACAGGAAAACTGATGTTACTTTTCCAGATCACATTCAACCTTGTCATGGCAGCTGAGGCCATCTCAAGTCTTGTCTTGATTTCTTTATTTGATCTTCCATCACTGCATATAGTGGACCCGAGATATTTAAAGGTGTTAACTTCTTCTAACGTTTGCCCATTTAACGTAATGTTGGTCGGAACATGTTTCTTATGGCTATTCACCAATATCTTGCTTTTTTCTATATTAATTTCCATCCCATATGTTCTTGTTACTTTCTCCAGTCTAGAGGTAAGGTCTTGAAGTTAACTGGATAATTATTTAATACTGTCACATTATTCTCTTTGTTATTGCTTGGCTTGTTGGTTAACTGGTTAGTTATTTGATACTGTCTTGCTGCTTCGTTTGTTAGTTGGTTAACTGGTTAGTTATTTGATACTGTCACATTATCGAATTTTGTATCATCAATATCTTTCCGCTCTCAATGAAGTATGGGGCGTCAACTAATTCCCGCCAGACTTTCCAATCCTGCATCATCGGTCAAGGTCTTTCATGTCTATTATTTTATGTCTGTCTCCAGTACCTTTCTCCGTTTTTCTCCTACCCAGGGATTTCAGGAATAAGTACCGGAATTTCATGCTATTAACTGTTTCCTCAATTTGGGAGGCATCAAAATCCCCCCCCCCCCCATCCCTCACATTTTACTCCACTTGTATTTGTTTGTGTCGTGCCCATCCAACTTCTCTTCACCCCTCCTCCCTAATCTCTTGCTCCATGGGAATTGTTCCGGTTCGTGGTATCAAGTCCACACTGGTAATGTTACCATGTCATTTCATTCCTTCTATTTTGCCCAGGCATCCACTTGTGAAAGTCGGTAATTTCATGGTTGTTAATTTTTGCTATAAGTTGTTGACTTTACCATATAAGGTCGACCACAGCACGTCATCTTTATTATCAATATTGACTTTCATATTGTAACAGAGAGAGTGACATATTGTATCCGTATGACGTAAAGTCTGGATTATTAAGGCTGTCAAAATCGAGATACTCTCAGAACTACATGCAGAGAGATAGTAGCAAATTACTACATCACAAGGATAAAAATGTGGTGACATAAAAATAATAGTTAATAGACAAGGTAACTGAAGCAAGGGGAGAACCAACCAACCTGAGCAGACATATATATATTATCTCACCGTTGATCTATATTTATTTTGACGACCATCTTAATGCTAACTGATCAAGGAAAAGATTCTCGTAATGATGCTCATCGGGAAACATGCTGACACATAGTGCAGAAATCGTAGAAAATATTCTGTACGGAATAAAGGTCTGTAATAACACAGCTTCATTATGTTCGCCATGAAATGTTGAATTCGACGGAGTATAATCCCTCATTGGAACTGGTATCTTATGGATTTTAGGCAGATAAATAAGAACATACTGTGGGAATTTCGATTATGATCAGACCAGGATCGTGAGAGAGGTATATTGAGGATGATAGCAAATCGCTGGTCAGTTAACTTGAAACGCTGAGGTGTTTTAACCGATTTACTTGGCGTGAAAAGATAAATGATACGCAAACGAATATCTCAGGAGAACTTCTGTATACTTTTGCTTCGTTCATTCAATCACGAGACAATATGAGATTGCTCAGGAGAAGAAAGCAATATGGAACATTATAACGTATATGAATCTTAGGGGATGAAAAACCACTATGAAATAGTCCCACATCTATGATCTATGAATTTGCCACTTAATCTCTATGATTGTTAATAGAACTATGTCAGCACTTACACCTTTCAAAAGAAGTGAAAGAAACGAGAAAAGAGAATAAAGAAAAGAAAAGAAGTCACCAAAGGAAGGAATTAAATAAAGTTGGCAGTCACTATTATATCGTTGAACTTCTTATAAAATTAACATTGTGAGTAGACATCCTTTAAAATTGCTATTTTGTGTTCAATATTATAAGTTCTTCGAGCGTGTTGCATCATTTCCAATGTTATAAAAGACTGATGAACGAATTGAACAGTAGTGACTAAGGTCCATAACAAATAAACTATTATCTGTGTGTCACAGAAAGAGAACTACCATCTTGCTCACAGACTTGTACTATCAAGGTCTTATATAATAAATAATTCCTCGCACGGGCTTAAAATCACACGAGCTGATAAGAATTAAATTATATCAGCCACAAGCTAGCATTAATCTTTCGCTGTGACAACACCAGTAGAAACCATAGGCCCATCAATAAATGGTATTACATGGGCACCCCTAAATATATTTACCTCCTTTGTATTCCATGAAGTTGTTGGATGCATAGATAACCACAGAGATGGGCCCGACTGTTTCCACAGCACTCTGGAGGACTGCTTCACTTCCTTGTGGGGTAAGACTGACATATCCAGTAATTTTAGCCACTGCCTTTTGAGTATCGTACTTGCATTGCCCTTGCTGAAAAAAAAAAAAAAAGAATGACGTGCCAAGATATTTTAATCCATTGGTTAATTTTAAAACTGTTCATTTACTTTGATAGTGCATTCTGGGGAGGTCATTGTCATTGAGATGACCACTATTTCTGTATTTTTGATATTAAGGCTAGGATCTTTAATTTTCTGTCACTTTCAATCATTTCCAGTAACTGTTTCTCCCGTTTTGCTATTACAGCTGTATCACCAGCGTATCTCAAGTTATGTTATGTTCACCAACCAACATTCCTTACATGTTTTCTAAGGGTCTCATTATATTTTCACTGTACATACTGAACAGATCAGGTGACAGTACATATCCCTGTAGCTGACCAATTGTAAAAAAAACTTGCATTTGCTGTTCACCGCTGTCGGCGTAGAATATGTCCATCAGACGTCACACCATCCATCATCTGTTGTCACCATGATGTTGTATCATCTAGGGTTTGATCAGCGTAACCTAGCATCATCATCATTTTCTAACTGCCTACTGTTAGGTTAGAGAGACGAACCACTATACACACAACCAACAACATAAATTTAGATTAGAATATCAGCACGCACGGCCAAAGTAGATATGTTAGAACTATTCGCATCAGCTTTGTGGCAATTAAATGGGATCTTTTCTCATTCCAGTTCAGCAGACTGCATAACTGGTACTTATGAATAAGTATCACTATCATATACCTATACATAACAGTAAATATTGAATTGAGTTAACTAAAATTTGCTGTCAAACATATATGTACAACATACAAAACGATATACAGTAATCATTACTGTAGGTAATAAATGATTACAATTATTAAATTTAGAAGGTAACTAAGAATTTGAGAGGGACATATGTCCCATTTCGCCCATAACTTTATTAACACGTTGGTCAATCTCACGCCCAAGTTAAGCGCCCTTGAAAATAAATCGGAGACGGAGTATTAGTAGGTTTATTTAGAATTTTGATTTTAAAAGATATCCGCACATATACAAAAATGTCACTGTCATGATTTAGTCTGTCTAACAACACGGTCATACCGCACGCCATACTGTGGGAAAACTGTCTGATACAATAGCCAATGAAAACGCTCCCTTCTTGGTGTGTGTAATGAAACATTTTATGCTTAACATGGAGGCCCATTGTGTGCAACTTATAGTACGAAGCTATTTAATTTCATAAGGACTAAAGAAGTTTAAACGGGAAGGAGTATATATTTCAACAACGGGAATGTTACTTTAGAGGTAGGTGCAAAGACTTCCTCGAATAGTAGTTTATTAAGAGAGAAAGCTCGTGTGAAATGACATCTATACATCAGGGTAATCCCCAATTTAGCTAGTTAAAATATGCAGATTTAAATGCATTTTGCTACCTAACCAATTATTATATAGATCGGTAGAGAAAAATTCACAGAATAATTCAAGCTTGAGGTGATCAAAATCGGCCCAGAATTAAGAAAGATAATGAATATTTAAAATTTTGCTAATTGAACAGAAGGCAAAAATACGCCTCAGTTTTAGATTTTTAACAACGTTTTTGCCACATGCACTCCGAGACGGGGGATGAGGTAGTATATAAGTCCTTGAACTTGGCTGAATTGAGGCCACAAAATTTGAAAAGACAGCTGAACAGAAGAGAGCGGTAAAAGTCATATAACTTTGCCACTGCATCTGCCTAGCCGACCTAGATGCCCATTAACAGCCTGTTGCAGCTTGAGTGTATTGTCTGAGGGTAAGAGAGAAAAAAAAAAATATATATATATATATATATATATATATATATATATATATATATATATATATATATATATATATATATATATATATATATATATATATATATATATATATATATATCACAACGGGCTGATCACCCGTTTGCCAGTCACTTCGATTACGGAAACAACAGCAAATGGGTTGATTTGCCGTTGCCCTAAAGACACCACTAGGCGTGATGGGAAACAATGGCAAAGAAAACCTATCTGCTGTTGCCCTAAGACGCCACTAGGCGTAATGGCCACTGACTGCTTTGACGGTCGGTGGCTAAGGACGGAAGAAGAGAAGAAGAGAATATATATATATATATATATATATATATATATATGCATATATATATATATATATATATATATATATATATATATATATATATATATATATATATAAAATTAGGTAATTTATTTGTGATTAATCCACTTGTGTGTTAGGAAGTGTGTAGTATGTGTTAAGAGAAATTACAGGACGAGTGTGTTGCAGGCGACAACTACCAGCATCTGTATACAGAACGGATGACAGGATTTGTTAAAATGTATTGATCAAGGTATTACTTAGTATTTTATACTAGGACAAATCATTGCATGGAGGTGAATCATGAACAAGTGGATCTAACTTAGGATTTATAAGGAAAGTGTAGTCATATTGAACTGGCTGTGAGTGTTATTGAGGTAATAGCACAATGTCTGACACTGTTCGTCATGTCCATTGTATGTGAGTATAGGATAGTGATGGACCATATAGAGGTTATGTTTAATTTTGTTCCAGGTTTTATCCTGCATCTACCATAACTGTACGAGATATCCACCTCTGTGGGACTCTGTGGTGCGAAGGCTCTTGATGTTCATAGAGCTAGTTACCCAGCTTTCCCGGCCTGGAGATTCACATCTTGTGTGTTCATGGCTAGATTGTGATTCATCTCTACATATCAGATAAATGGCAAAGCAAAGCCACTGGTCAGCCTATCCAGAGACTATCTTTAATACATAAAATACCAAAGATAAAACCTAGTGTATGATGACTCATTGTGGACATTATTTTGATGGATACTAACTTCACAGTCCAGCGAGAGTGACAAAACATATGTGTAATAAATAGATAACTGTAATTTAAAGAGAAATTCATCACACTGATCCATTTTGATAATTCACATTCCATGTTTAGTTATTTTATTATGTAAATACATTTGAGTTCTTTCAAAGTTACCTAACCGAAAAGATAAATGGTATATTATTTAAATTGAGTTAAAATTCTGGTTGATATATATATGCATATTTAATTAATTAAATTAATCCCCTAGCAGAGCTAATACACTTAATAATAATAAACATTATTCAAGGGAGGATCTTGAGAGGGAGCCCATAGACAGTCAGGAACAAACACTCTCATCATACCTGGAGGTGTATACAGCTTGATCCTACCTTTGATGTCGATATACACTTACTCTTGTCAGAGAAGGGGGTATTTCTTGTAAGACCAGTCTCTTATCTGGCACTATCCTGGTATCATCTAACACATCTTTTTGTCCAGGATATCTTACATTTTCAATAACATCTACCCTCTCGCTATACTGGGGTCCCAGTCCGGGATTTCAGTTACTACCTTGGGTTCCGTTTTTGAGACATTCAGTCTTATAATAGGGATTTATATCCTCTGAGTTAGCAGTAGGAGTAAAAATCAGAATAAAATAAAAGTTAGAAAAACTGAAAGCTAAATAAAGCACGTTGACGAACCATTGACAACAAAACAAAAGTTTGGTGACTGGACAAGTTGACAGTAGTCTATTAGTTAATTTGTTTTGTATTAATTAGTGTTTTGGTCTATAAGAGAGTTTGAGAGTCTGCAAGAAAGTATTATATGAGTATGGCAGACTTGGCAAAGTTTAGATCTGCCACAGTCATCATCTCATCTCAACCCGTAACGGGTCGTAGGGGTGCCATGGTGGAAGCATCAGCAGACAGGGTCCTCCACTGCTCTCTATCCTCAGCAATGCGTACAAGTGTGGAAAAACCGTGTCCTGCCCATTCCTTGATGTTATCAGCCCAGGATTTTCTTTGCCTTCCTCTTCTCCGTTTACCTTCGACTGTTCCCTGGAGGATCGTTTTCGAAAGGGAGTCATGACGAGTTACATGCCCAAACCAGGCAAGCTTTCGACGTTTCACTATTGACAAAAGTGGTTCTTGGTGGCCTGCATAGGTGTTTATATTCTCTCTAACATAGACATTTGTTACAGTGCAGGCGGCAAAGTAGTTTGAGTTAAGTGGGGAGGAACTTATTAAATATGTCACTACTGAATGTGATAAGTTTATAGAAAGAGAAGATAAGAGGTTGGAAACAGAAAGAAGATTACAACTAGAAGCTGATAGGGAGACTAAGAAAATAGAAGCTGAAGCTAAGAGATTGCAAATGGAGGTTGAAGAAAAGAGGTTACAAAGGGAACATGAATTGAGGCTGAAAGAGCTTGAACTTCAAGGACATGTTACAGGAAATGAAAGTAGCCCAACTACCTCTGACACTAGTGCAAGTCAAGGTGCTTCAAAAGGAGCCATGAACTTTCACTTAGATCCACTTGTGGAGAAAGAAAATGATATTGAGTCTTACCTAAGTAGGTACGAGAGATTAGCTACTAACAATGGCCTAGAGAAAAAGAAATGGAGCCTTACGTTATTACAAGGGCTGAGAGGAGCTTCTTCTGAAGTTTCTGCAAAACGTGGAAGAGAGGAACAAGAAGATTATGAAATCTTGAAGCACGACATTCCTGGTTCGCTATGAAAAGAGCTCAGAATTTTATAGGAAGAAATTCAGAACTGCCAAGCTACTTGCTGGAGAAACTTACCACCAATTCCCTGCCAGATTAGAAACCTACTTGGAGAAGTGAACTGCTCTAGGAAAATGTCAAAACCTAAAAGAAATGGTCATGATGGAGCTAGTGAGAGAGTCCATGCCTCCAGACCTGAGAAAATTTCTGCCAAAATTTCTTATGGAACAAGGTGCAGAGAGAATGGAGGAGATTTTAACTGTTGCTGAGATATATCAGGCAGCCCAGAAAGAGAAAGCAGGAATTAGGAAGAAGCAGATAGAAAATAGTAGGCCACCCCAAACCAAGATGAGTATGATAATAGGGACCAACAACACAGTTACAGCAAGACTATGACAAACCCAGATTTGATCATAGAAACAGGAACCGTCAAATACAGGATAAGAAACCCTACAGACAGGCAGATAAGTGGTGCAAAATTTGCAAAATGAACAACCACAATACAATTTAATGTGGTAGGAAAGTCCCTCCATATCACGCTGCATGCCTCATAACAGTAGACAAGGGAAGGAAGGAACTGACAGACAGATCTCCATCATTCCCCCCACCTGTGAAGAAGTAATATGTAACGGCCCTAAGATAAAGTGTCTGTATGATTCCGGATTGGAATATGACTCAGTTGTGAGTGCATTCTTGGTGCACCCTGATCAATACATCACAGATAAAAGTGAAGATACAAGGGGCACTAAAAGGAACTGCCACCATGACACGTCCCATAGCAAAGATCAATGTAAAGACTCGCTATGTGGAAGGAGTGATTAGTGCAGCAAGTGTGTGATGATCCTAATTACCCGCTGGCGTTAGGAAGGAGATATGTTTTCCTAGGGAACCCAATAAAACCTGTGATCATGGCAACACTCCAGACCAGGTCAAGCCCTAAGAAAGAGGAGGGAACACCACTAAGTATTCATCCGAAACAGGTGAAAAAGGCCCAGGCAAAAGATAAAACATTAAAACCTTGCTTAGGCAAATTGCCAGACAGCCATAAACCCCCTAAGAACGGACAGTTTTATTTGAAGGATGGATTGCTTTACAGGAAAGCTGGAGCAGGACAAAGTGGACATGGACAGTTAGTATTGCCATTGAGTTATAGGGATAAGGTTATGGAACTAGCACATATTGATTCAGACGGTGGATATAAGAAAATTGGTACCACTTCTTAGTGCATCATTATTGGCCAGGCATTGCTGAAGAAGAAGAAGAAGAAGAAGAAGAAGAAGAGGCCTGAAAATAAAAATAAACTGGTAGACAAAGTGGATAGGAAAAACCCTTTTCACAAACAGTCTTCCATAAAACAAATTACACTGGCAACTCTCCGTGTAGTACAGACAGTAAACACAACCTAGTCCACCCCGACACCCACTTGGTCGGAATTCCGGGAACTGGATAAAAATAGCAATGGGGTTAATATGCCATCTTTGCATATGACAAGACGGGGAATCCCAAAGAAATTCGGTAGTGGACGATGGGTGTGTGCTAATTTGACAGCACAGCCTACATCAGCATACTGCCGTTTACATTAGAGAGGGTAACGGTGGTAGCTGGCCGGCCCTATACAGTGTCCATTGAACGTATTTGACACGGACATGGATTGAGATTTCATATTATGTAGCCCTGCTAACGGTAGAATTGATTTCCTGTAGAAGGAATATTCATTTCCCCATATTACATATGCGATCATTTTCTTGTTTGAGGGAAAACTATCCATATATCTTTGTCTAAAAGTTTATTTATTTTACTGGGTCTCATGGACTACCACTATTGTTCATTCTGTAACAGAGTGCTAACTTTCAACCTTTGGTTAAATAATTTTAGCATTTTTTTTCTCCATTTGGGGAGGGTGCACGTTTTTTCTGCTTTATGCATGTAAATGACTGTTTGATCTTTGTTCCTTGGATATTTTGATATTGTCGAGTTTAATGATAATAAACTATAAAAGAAACTTACCTTTGTGTGTTGGTCAGACCCATACCCGTTTTATCTTAGTTTTTCACGTTTGTGGGTCTTGTGTCACATAGCTGTGTGTGTGTAGATTAATCTATCTACTCTTGATAGGGAGATAAAAGCTGTCTTGCACTAAAAGTACAGTCGAACGGATAGGAAGGAAGAAATTACCAAATTACTCCAGAGACAGATCTTTTTTCCTCAATTCTACCACTTGTAAAACAAAAATCTATTTTTATACATTCTCGCGTATCTGTCAACATCCACTCTATATACTTAGACGGGCAAAAAAATAACACAATTAACCTTCCGTACGACACTTGAGAGCCAATAACTAGTACAGACGCAATGTAATCAGGCATGAAAGCCAATAATAAGTACGGACGCAATATGTAATCAGGCGTGGGCAGTTGATAAAAGAGAGGAAAAAACATCAGATGACTGTACTCTTAGCTTACCTGGGCTAGGTAAGGGTAATCGGATTCATGTTCAATACCACCAGCATATTTAATATACTGAAAAGCCTGGGCTGGCCATCCACCATCACATCCAATGCCTGAACAATCCAGTAGCTGCTGCTCGGAAAGACTGTTCAGTTTTTTAGTCTTTCGAAACCACTGGCCTTCTACTGCGCCTGTCTGTTTTTTAAAAGATTACACAGGTGACGTTATTTACATAATATCAATTTTATAATTACACTCAACCCCCCACCCCCCCCCCCCCCCCCCCCCCCCCCCTTTTTGCTCGAGTTCCATTCGCTCGAATTTTAATATGCGCGAGCCTTTTAATATCCCTATTTTTCGGTACTCGAACTAAATTCAGTTATACTCGAGTTGAGAATTGCAATCGGTAATCATATGCAAAACTAGATTAGTATTTTTTTTTCAAAATTAAAAAAACAAACAAACAAAGTGTACGGTAATGCAATGGAATGAATTAGCTGATTAGTAATGTCTTTTAACGTACAACGTAGCATAAATACTTCAAATGCTTGTGCATATTTTCATTGAAAATAATGTATTTCAATATAACCTAATATTGACGGAGAAAAGGAAAAAGGCACCATTATCAATGCTAGTGGAGTTCATGGGTCGGTCTGGCAGTGTTTCTCAACCACCTTTGATGTCAGCCTTTTCGACAGACAACCCAGACAATCAGCCAGGACCTTCAGAAACAGCACGCCCATATTCGATAAATACTGACACAGAATCTGCCTCTGATTGATGTAAGATGTTCCATAATATCAACTTAACATTTTCTTACACTTTTAATGTATCAAATAATTGTAATAATAACCAAAATAAACATATTTATTTAAAAAGGATAGTGTTTAGTCACTTTTGATCTGCATTTCATAGCTTATTTACATTGCTAATATTACATAAAGCGTGCATAAATGATGCTGTACCAAGGATTGAAACCTAACCCATAATTTCCTATAGTTTATAAAGCTCCATTCACGCGAATTCCATGTACGCGAGGTTTTTGAAGAACCTTGCGCAAAGCGAGGGTTGAGTGTAACTATACAACATGGAATAAGTTCCCTAGGAAAATGTTTGCTAGTAAGCAATTGGCAGTAGTTGAATATACATTCTCTTCAGTTATGGAAACTTTAACAATATAAATACAGTTACAGGAACAAACAATGATAACAAAGTAGTGTAGAAAAGGCAAGAGGTGCTTTCACTGCATTTGGAAATTTATGAAAATGGGTAGGATACACGCTGAGATAACCAGTTGATAGCATTACAATGCAGTACTTATTCTGAAATCCTCAAATGTATGAGAAATTGAAGGAGGCTGTCAAGCACATAGTGAAGTGAAACTAAAATGCTACATAGAGAGAAACATACTTTCTCTTATAGAAGTTAAAATGTTTCACAGGGAACTCCGGGAACAGAGTGGCTTAGAGGTACGGCGTCAGTCTCTAATTCTAAAGGTACCTAATTCGATCTCAGCATTGGGAATAAAATTGACTGACATTTTTTCAGATCCAGTTGTTTATAATGATGTCATACTAGCCTTCTTGTACAAGGGCGAAAAATAAGAGGTTCCGTGTGCAAGTTAATAAACGTTAAAAATCCATCGGCAGTTGGAAATCATAAAGAGTAGGCCATATGGCCACTGCCCTGGCGAATATTAAGGGAGAAGATTGGAGCACGTATGGATTTGTCAGTATGTAATGAAGATGGTACTTAAAAAAAACTAAACCAAAAAAATCATACAGCGAACATACAGTCTTATGTGGTAGCTAAAGTGTTTTACAGGGAACATACTGTCTTTCACGGGAGCTAAAGTGTTTTACAGGGAACATTCCGTCTTACATGGGAGCTAACATGTTTAACAGGGAACATACCATCTTATATGGGAGCTAAAGTGTTTTACAGGGAACATACCATCTTACATGGGAGCTAAAGTGTTTAACAGGTAACACAGCGTCTTACATGGGAGCTAAAGTATTTTACAGGGAACATTCTGTCTTATATGGGAGTTAAAATATTTCACAGTAAGCATACTGTCTTATATGAAATTGAAAATGTTTTACAGGGAACATACCGTCTTCTATGGAAGTTAAAATGTTTTACAGGGAACAAACTGTCTTATATGAAAGTTAACATGTTTTCTACATGCACCCGTGTGTTGCCGGGGCCCGAAAGGGGAGCAAAGAATAGTAACACTGCACCCTACCATGCATGTCGTAAAAAGCGACTAAGGAGGGTTGGGCATGGGGCTGTTTACCCCATCCCGTAAAAACTTCGCACAGTGGGCTGATCACCTGCTTGCCAACCAATCTGATTACGGAAACAACGATAGATTGTTTGGTCTGTTTTTGTTCCACAAAGACGCCACTAGGCGTGGTGGAAACAGCGATAGATTGATCAATTTGTTGTTGCCCTAAGACGCCACTAGGCGTACTGGCCACATACTGCTTTGCCGGTTGGTGGCTAAGGATGGGAGAGAGAAGAGAGATGTTTTCTACAGGGAACATTCTGTCTTATAGGGAAGTTAAAATGTTTAACAACGAACATATTGTCTTATATAAAAGTTAAATTTTCTTTACAGGGAACATGTTGTCTATGTGGAATTTTTAACTGGGAACTTATATGGGAGCTACACTGTTTTACAGGAAAATATTGTCTTTTATGGGATCTGAAATGCTCTACATACTGTCTTTTATGGAGAGCCCAGAACCAGAGCACAATATTTTAGCTCTGCATATTTGGAGAGCCCCCTTGGATGGCGGGGAAAGCATAGTATGACTCGCGTTTCCTCCTGCTAATTTTGGACCAGGTGTAATGATCCTTTAAATGTAAGTCACGCTGTAAGACAAATTGGAGCTCACAAACTGGAGCTCATACTTTAGTTCATCACGTTTCAATATGGCAGAAAAGCCACAGGAAAAGCCTAGATCTACACAAAAGCCACAGGAAAAGCCTAGATCTACAGTGTAGATAATACCGATGAGTCGTCAACTCGGTATTGGCTGCATAAGATTGAGAAGCTCAACAGCCCTAGTTAAACAACAATGATGGGAGCTTAAATTTTTTACAGGGAACATATTGTCTTTTATGGGACATAAACTTCCATATAGAGGAACACACTTATTAAATGAGAACAAAACTGCTTTAGAAAGGAACATATTGCCTGGTATCAGAATTAAACTGTTATTCAGGGGAATATAATTCTTTCGTGAGAAAAAAATCTACTGTACAGAGGAACATATTGTCTTCCATGGAAACTAAACTGTTATAAGGGGAAATATACTGTTTTACTCTGGAACTAAACTATTATACACCGGAACATACTGGTTTACTTTGGAACTAAACTATGATACACAGGAAAATACTGTTTTACTCTGGAACTAAATTATTATACACAGGAACATACTGTTTTACTCTGGAACTAAACTATTATACAGAGAAACATACTGTTCTATTTTGGAACTAAATTATTATACACAGGAACATACTGCTTTACTTTAGAACTAAACTATTATACGCAAAAACATTCTGTTTTATTTTGGAAATAAATAATTGTATAGGGAACATAATGTTTTATTTTGGAACTTGTAGTGAAATTGACAGAGATACAACGGTAAAATACTCAAAAGATAACATTTAAGGATAAAAACCTAATGCGTAGGCTGCTGATGTACATGATCGCCTAGACCGCGGGTCATCACCCTCCATAAAATTGACTTGCTAGACAGGAGGGAAACGGAGGATCAAAAGGAAAAAATATGACTGGAAAGATTGCGTAGCAAGGCTAAGGAGACGCAATTGGGGGGGGGGGAAATGGATGAAAGTAAAAAAATTCAAGTCCCCCAAATTGACACGAGGTACGGAATTGGACGTTTTGCGATACCAAGCGCTTGATTTGAATTTGAGCGGAAGAACGCAGATGTTAGGAATATTACAAAAATTTAAAAAGTAATTTTTCTTAATGCTAGGAATATAAAAATTAGCTGGCCAGATGGCCTATTCTGAGCAGTGAACTAATATGTTCTTAATTTTACAAACGGATAGATAATATTGAAGATAATGACAAAAGACAGTGTAGTTTACATCATCGACAGACTGCCTTGAATAAAAAGTGTCGTTATTTGCACATAAAACACGACCTTGGGGACGCAAGTGTTCAAAGTTACTTATTATGGAGGAGAGGGTTTTTGAGCGGTAGCTGTGTCTAAATATAACTTTTTACGACAAAATTTTAAGGGGAGAGAAAGGTTGCTTCAAAAATCAAGCACATTTTTTTTAGAAACACAAGTAGAGACGGACAGACTAACAGATAACCATCCATACTTGACTGAAGCATGACTGAAATGACTTTAGTGTAGAAATTTGAAATTTAAAGTACAACTAGGCAGTGATTGGCCACAGACAAGCATATCATTAGCGCTCAGAGCGCATTTGGGGTCATTCTTCAATAATTGTTCAGTGTTAGACACAGATTTTAAAGTGTGGTGTTTTCCCATATGAAAGCAAGTGAAGTAAATTTAGGGACGCCATACTATAGCCAGCAGCTCAGCTGAGTTTTGCTAGCACTTCTGTGTTAATTATTCATAATCTGGTAAGATTGAAATTATTTCTTTATATATTTTGAATATTGTTTCATGTTCGAGTGATTTGATACTGCCATATCATAATCTAGCCTTACAAACAAGTAGGGATTTTGCTCTAGACCCCCCGCCCAAGTCAGGGTCTAGGGACTAACAAGATACATAAACTCCAGAAAGGATTATGCAAGCCAGACCAAGCGTGGAAACAGATTACCTATCCTCTTTTAGGGCCGACAACTAATAAATATTTTTCAGAATCTATAGTCTGGGAGGATCTATCTGATGTAAACCCACCATGGTAACTGTGCTGTTTGGTCAGAGAGATCTGACCTGTCTGTATGATGTGGTTGTTGTGTCAGTGTTGTGTCCAGACGTGGGTAGAGAATAGATTTTGACACATGGCCCATACTTTGATTGCAGAGCTGTGAGTTTCTATCTACAACAAAGCAGAGTCTATTCGGTGGGTGACTGTACTCGAGTGTATCTGTGCAGTTCTTGTGACAGAGACCACCATTATTGCCCGCCAGCACGGAGAGGTGGGACCGCAAGTTTTCAGCACCAGAGCTACAAAAAGATGAGTGAGCCTCTGGTCTGCTGGACATTCACCAACTATTGGTAGTGACTAATATCCCCATAAAAATTCCCACCATTTTCTGGACACTGTGTAGTCAATATAGACAGGTGTGATGAGGCCACTCCAACAGCACAAACAGTAAATATCCTCCCAAAGAGATGACTACTCGAACTTTTTAATAAAACTAGTCTAGTACTTAAATATGTACACTCTTGCATTTATTATGTAACATTCCATGCATATTTTTTCATAAATTTTCAATCCTTCTTTTAAAACAAGTTCTGCTCACAAAAAACTTGATCCAGAACCAATAAATGTAATATAATTATATCAAAAACTTTATACACGTGAGTTAGTTCAGTGTATTTTAACACTTGTTAATCTTATTAGTCTTCTTAAATGTCTGTGGGTGTATTTATAACTAACACACCACATTACACATCATTACCCTAGACACTTTACGTAGCCACATTCATTAAGAAAAAAAAAAAGTAAGTGTGAGGTCGTAGTGGTAGCAAGAAAGGCCTTCTGACAATTCTCAACTACATTTTATCTCAGGAGCCTTCACAGCTGGCCTCATACAATGTACATGTAGTAATAACACCATCATACAATACCATCAACACCACTACATAAATTGGGGTCTTGTCCAGGGATAATTAGCCCAACAGTAATATTAGGATCTCCTGGTGGGAGAAATAAAAGTAGGGAAATAAATTGTAAAATTTCCTTTAAAATTAAAAGTGTCCCTGCAGATAAAAGTTGGTGAATCTTCACAGCCAGTAATAATTAATTAGTTAACTGGTTAGTTAGAATTAGTTAGACTATAGTAATTAGAAGTACTTAGTGTATTTACTGGTTAGAGATTTAGCTTGTATATTATTATATTGTCCAAAAAGTATGGCAGAGCTAGCAAAGTTTAGATCAGCTGCTGTGCTCACTGCGAAGGAGATGGGGATGGATGGTCAAATTTTAATTCAATACGTAACGACTGAATGTGATAAATATATTGAACGGGAAGAAAGGAGATTAGAAAAAGAGGCTGAAAGAAAATTAGAGGCTGACAGGTTAGCTGAAGAAAAGAGATTACAAATTGAGGCTGATAGAGAAATTAAGAGGCTGCAGATTGAGGCAGAAGAAAAACGACAGCAAAGGGAGGCAGAAGAAAAACGACAGCAAAGGGAGGCAGAAGATAAAAAGGCCGAAAGGGAGGCAGAAGATAAAAAGGCCGAAAGGGAGGCAGAAGATAGAAGGTTGCAGAGGGAGCACGAATTACGACTAAGGGAGCTGGAATTACAAGGCCCGGCTCCTGAAAATGGTGCCAGCCCTTTTGCCTCAGATGCTACGCCCAGTCTGGGAGCCTCAAACTCAGCTATGGGGTTTCATTTAGACCATTTTGTTGAAAAAGACGATGACATAGAGGGGTACCTAGGACGTTTTGAGTTATTAGCTACTACATATGGGTTAGAGAGAGAGAGGTGGAGTTTAAAGCTATCACAGGGATTGAGGGGTACTTCTTATGAAGTATTTGCCAAAATGAACAGGGAAGACCAAGACAATTATGACATGTTAAAGCAGGCTTTGTTATTAAGGTACGAGAAGAATGGTGAATTTTATCGTAAGAAATTTAGAAATGCCAAACTGTTGTCTGGGGAGACATACCACCAATTCTCTGCCAGACTAGAAACCTATTTGGAGAAATGGACGGCTCTGGGGAAGACCCAAGATCTTAAAGAAATGATCCTGATTGAGCAATTGAGAGAGTCCATGGCTCCAGACATGAGAAAATTTCTCATGGAACAAGGTGCAGAGAAGTTGGGGGAAATTTTAAATGTTGCTGAGAGGTATCAGGCAGCTCAGGCAGAGGTAAGTGGTGCTAAAAAGAAGCACATAGACAATTTTAAAGCTCCACAGCAATTTAATAAATTTGATAATAGAGAGCAGGGAAATAAAGGTAGGACAAACTTTGAGCGGCCAAGAAATGACTATCGCGACAGAAACTCACAGTTCAATGACCAAAAGTTCAATGAAAGAAAACCGTTGAACCAAGGAAAAAGATGGTGTAAATGGTGCAAGAAGGATAACCATAACACCGAATTTTGTAGAAGGAAACCTTCAAACATTGCTGCAATGAAGTCGGGGACGCAAAGATTAAAGGTTAATCCTAAGGGACAACAGGAACCTTATCACCCCCCAGTTTGTGAGGATGTTATTTGTAATGGGGTCACCATAAGGTGCCTTTATGATACAGGTTTGGATTATGATTCAGTTGTGAAGTCTAGCCTAGTGGACCCAAGTCAGTATACCACAGAAACAGTGGAAATACAAGGGGCGACTAAGGACATACCACTCATGACACTTCCCATCGCAAGGATAACGGTGAAAACTCGCTATGTGGAAGGAGAAATCAGAGCAGCAGTGATAGATGAACCAATCTACCCTCTGATATTGGGGTGTAGATACGTCTTCTTGGGGAATCCCGAGAAACCTGTGATCATGGCGACAGTGCAGACCAGGTCACAGAAGAAGGAGGAAGAAGGTGAACCTATAAATGCTCATCCAGAGGAGATGAGGAAGGCGCAGGCTGAGGATAGGACACTCAAGCCATGTTTTAAAAAATTGCCCAAATGCCACACACCTCCGAGCAAGGGGGAATATTTCATGAAGAACAAACTCTTATACAGGAAGGCCGGAACTGGAACAAATGGTCACAACCAGCTGGTTCTTCCCACTTCATATAGAGATAAAGTGATGGAACTCGGGCATGCGATTCCCTTCAGTGGTCACATGGGGATCAGCGCCACAGGACAGCGTATAGCTTGTCATTACTTCTGGCCAGGGATAACGGAGGATATAAAAAGATATGTCAAATCCTGCCCAGAATGTCAAAGGGTAGCTCCAAAGCACTGGACTGCTCCTGCAACTCTAGGGGAAATGCCCATAGTGGGAACACCTTTTGAGAGGGTTGCAGTGGATATTGTAGGACCTCTCACTCGGACCAAGAGGAGGAACAGTTACATCCTTACTCTGGTGGACACTTGTTCTATGTGGGGAGAGGCGGTAGCCCTGCCATCAATTGATTCAAAACATGTAGCAGAGGCACTACTTACAATATTTACCCGATTAGGATTCCCGCATCAAATCTTGACGGATAATGGTTCTCAGTTCAAGGGGAAACTAACGGAAGAAGTTTTTAAGCTATTTCAAGCCAGGCACTTTCATTGTAGTCCGTACCATCCACAAGGGAACGGCCAGGTAGAGAGGTTCAATGGGACTCTCATTTCTATCCTGAGAAAGCTGGCACACGAAAAACCGGATCTGTGGGATCAATTCCTGCCCGCCGCATTGTTTGCGTACCGGGAGGTACCACATAGTTCAACCGGGATGGCTCCCGCAACTCTGCTATTTGGGAGGCCAATAAAAGGTCCATTAGAAGCTCTATTAAGGACCTGGACAGATGAGAAGGCGGAAGAGACTGTTACCTCATCGTATCAATATGTGAACGAACTGACCACTCGTTTGAAAGCTGGATGGAAACTGGCAAATGATAATTTGAAACAAGCCAGGAAGAAACATGCAGCATATTTTAATAGGAAGGCAAAGGACAGGGAACTGGCAGTCGGAGAGAAGGTGCTGCTTCTACTACCCGGAAGCCAGAATAAATTACAAATTGGTTGGCAAGGTCCATATACGGTTCTAGAGAAGGTGTCTAGAACAAACTATAAAATTGACAAAAAGGGGAAGGAAAAAGTTTATCATGTAAACCTGTTAAAGAAGTATCTGGACAGACCACTCCAGGAAAGCACCCCCTTATTGACCTTGGCTATTGCAACCCAGATGCAAAAGGAACCACTCACCTCACATGAATACCCATTACATCCTTGTGAAACAGCAGCACAGGTAAAAGTCAGTAAGCACCTGACTAAAAACCAGAGGGAGAGAGTTCAAAAGGTTCTGGAGGAACATACAGATGTATTAACAGATAAACCAGGCCATACAAATTTGCTACAGTATGACATGAAACTGGTAGACTCAAACCCAATCTGTATGAGAGCCTATTCTATTCCGTTCGCGAAGGAGAAGGCATTGAAGGAAGAAATAGAGTATTTGTTGAAGGAGGGGATTATTTCGCACAGTGAATCATCTTTTAGTTCTAGTGTCGTTTTGTTGAGGAAACCGTCTGGGGAACACAGACTGTGCATAGATTACAGGAAACTGAATGCTGTCACAGAAGGACAAGTGGATCCATTACCAGACACAAAACAGTTATTTGCCAGACTGAACAAGGCAAAATACTTTTCAAAGGTGGATCTTAGTAATGGCTATTACCAGATCCCAGTGAAGCCTGAAGTGAGACCTTATTTGGCTTTTAGCACTTCGGATGGACATTATGAATTCAATATGCTACCATTCGGACTGAAAAATGCTCCGAGTGTGTTTTCAAGGATGATGCGAAAATTGTTGGACCCCCTGAATAACCCATGTATCACAAATTTCATGGATGATATTCTCGTCGCCACAGAGACATTTGAAGAACACATTGAAGCTCTGGAGATGTTGTTTGATAGACTTCGGGAGGCGAACTTAACTGCTAGGCCAACAAAATGTTGTATTGGATGCAAAGAGTTGGAATTCTTGGGACACACTGTATATCAGGGTAATATGACCCCTGATCCTAAGAACTTGGAAAAACTGCAGAGAGCACCTAGGCCGCAAACAAAAAAGGACGTGCGATCATTTGTGTCGTTATGCGGATTTTATCAGAAATACATCAAAAATTTTAACGCTATTTGTGCTCCTCTGACTGATCTGACTCGCAAGGGACTTCCAGATAAAATTATTTGGACTGCACAATGTGAACTAGCGTTCCAAGAGTTAAAGGAAAAACTCACTAGCAAGCCTATTCTCAAACTGCCTGATTTGACACAGGACTTTGTCTTAAGAACCGATGCAAGTAATGTAGGACTTGGAGGGGCTTTGTTGCAAAGATCATCTTCACCTGATGGGGAACTGAAACCAGTCGCTTATGCAAGCCGCAAATTGAATAAGGCGGAACAAGGATACTCCACAAGCGAAAAAGAATGTTTAGCATTAATCTGGGCAATAAAGAAGTTTCAAATCTATCTGTATGGTAGGACTTTTGTGGTGGAGACGGATCATCAGCCTCTCGTGTTCTTGTCTCAGGCTAAGCATGAAAACGCAAGATTGCTGAGGTGGTCTTTATTGCTTCAACCTTATCAGTTCAGTATCCAATATATCCCAGGCAAATTGAATGTCGGTGCAGATTTCCTCAGTCGGCACCCCTGTGATCAAAATTAGAGTAGTGGCAGACGTGAGGAGTAATTTTACCTATGTGTATCGCTGGTTTTGGAACTTGCCATAGGCATGTTTTCAAGTGGGGAGATGTGTAGTGAAATTGACAGAGATACAACGGTAAAATACTCAAAAGATAACATTTAAGGATAAAAACCTAATGCGTAGGCTGCTGATGTACATGATCGCCTAGACCGCGGGTCATCACCCTCCATAAAATTGACTTGCTAGACAGGAGGGAAACGGAGGATCAAAAGGAAAAAATATGACTGGAAAGATTGCGTAGCAAGGCTAAGGAGACGCAATTGGGGGGGGGAAATGGATGAAAGTAAAAAAATTCAAGTCCCCCAAATTGACACGAGGTACGGAATTGGACGTTTTGCGATACCAAGCGCTTGATTTGAATTTGAGCGGAAGAACGCAGATGTTAGGAATATTACAAAAATTTAAAAAGTAATTTTTCTTAATATTAATGCTAGGAATATAAAAATTAGCTGGCCAGATGGCCTATTCTGAGCAGTGAACTAATATGTTCTTAATTTTACAAACGGATAGATAATATTGAAGATAATGACAAAAGACAGTGTAGTTTACAACATCGAAAGACTGCCTTGAATAAAAAGTGTCGTTATTTGCACACAAAAACACGACCTTGGGAGCAGGTGTTCAAAGTTACTTATTATGGAGGAGAGGGTTTTTGAGCGGTAGCTGTGTCTAAATATAACTTTTTACGACAAAATTTTAAGGGGAGAGAAAGGTTGCTTCAAAAATCAAGCACATTTTTTTTAGAAACACAAGTAGAGACGGACAGACTAACAGATAACCATCCATACTTGACTGAAGCATGACTGAAATGACTTTAGTGTAGAAATTTGAAATTTAAAGTACAACTAGGCAGTGATTGGCCACAGACAATCATATCATTAGCGCTCAGAGCGCACTTGGGGTCATTCTTCAATAATTGTTCAGTGTTAGACACAGATTTTAAAGTGTGGTGATTCCATATGAAAGCAAGTGAAGTAAATTTAGGGACGCCATACTATAGCCAGCAGCTCAGCTGAGTTTTGCTAGCAATTCTGTGTTAATTATTCATAATCTGGTAAGATTGAAATTATTTCTTTATATATTTTGAATATTGTTTCATGTTCGAGTGATTTGATACTGCCATATCAAAATCTAGCCTTACAAACAAGTAGGGATTTTGCTCTAGACCCCCCGCCCAAGTCAGGGTCTAGGGACCAACAAGGTACATAAACTACAGCAAGGATTATGCAAGATAGATCAAGCGTTGAAACAGATTACCTATCTTCTTTTAGGGCCGACAACTAATAAATATTTTTCAGAATCTATAGTCTGGGAGGATCTATCTGATGTAAACCCACCATGGTAACTGTGCTGTTTGGTCAGAGAGATCTGACCTGTCTGTATGATGTGGTTGTTGTGTCAGTGTTGTGTCCAGACGTGGGTAGAGAATAGATTTTGACACATGGCCCATACTTTGATTGCAGAGCTGTGAGTTTCTATCGACAACAAAGCAGAGTCTATTCGGTGGGTGACTTTACTCGAGTGTATCTGTGCAGTTCTTGTGACAGAGACCACCATTATTGCCCGCCAGCACGGAGAGGTGGGACCGCAAGTTTTCAGCACCAGAGCTACAAAAAGATGAGTGAGCCTCTGGTCTGCTGGACATTCACCAACTATTGGTAGTGACTAATATCCCCATAAAAATTCCCACCATTTTCTGGACACTGTGTAGTCAATATAGACAGGTGTGATGAGGCCACCCCAACAGCACAAACAGTAACTATCCTCCCAAAGAGATGACTACTCGAACAGTTAATAAAACTAACTAGTCTAGTACTTAAATATGTACGCTCTTGCATTTATTATGTAACATTCCATGCATATTTTTCATAAAATTTCAATCCTTCTTTTAAAATCAGTTCTGGTCACAAAAAACTTGATCCAGAACCAATAAATGTAATATAATTATATCAAAAACTTTATACACGTGAGTTAGTTCAGTGTATTTTAACACTTGTTAATCTTATTAGTCTTCTTAAATGTCTGTGGGTGTATTTATAACTAACACACCACATTACACATCATTACCCTAGACACTTTACGTAGCCACATTCATTAAGAAAAAAAAAAGTAAGTGTGAGGTCGTAGTGGTAGCAAGAAAGGCCTTCTGACAATTCTCAACTACATTTTATCTCAGGAGCCTTCACAGCTGGCCTCATACAATTTACATTTAGTAATAACACCATCATACAATACCATCAAACACCACTACATAAATTGGGGTCTTGTCCGGGATAATTAGCCCAACAGTAATATTAGGATCTCCTGGTGGGAGAAATAAAAGTAGGGAAATAAATTGTAAAATTTCCTTTAAAATTAAAAGTGTCCCTGCAGATAAAAGTTGGTGAATCTTCACAGCCAGTAATAATTAATTAGTTAACTGGTTAGTTAGAATTAGTTAGACTATAGTAATTAGAAGTACTTAGTGTATTTACTGGTTAGAGATTTAGCTTATATATTATTATATTGTCCAAAAAGTATGGCAGAGCTAGCAAAGTTTAGATCAGCTGCTGTGCTCACTGCGAAGGAGATGGGGATGGATGGTCAAATTTTAATTCAATACGTAACGACTGAATGTGATAAATATATTGAACGGGAAGAAAGGAGATTAGAAAAAGAGGCTGAAAGAAAATTAGAGGCTGACAGGTTAGCTGAAGAAAAGAGATTACAAATTGAGGCTGATAGAGAAATTAAGAGGCTGCAGATTGAGGCAGAAGAAAAACGACAGCAAAGGGAGGCAGAAGATAAAAAGGCCGAAAGGGAGGCAGAAGATAAAAAGGCCGAAAGGGAGGCAGAAGATAAAAAGGCCGAAAGGGAAGCAGAAGATAGAAGGTTGCAGAGGGAGCACGAATTACGACTAAGGGAGCTGGAATTACAAGGCCCGGCTCCTGAAAATGGTGCCAGCCCTTTTGCCTCAGATGCTACGCCCAGTATGGGAGCCTCAAACTCAGCTATGGGGTTTCATTTAGACCATTTTGTTGAAAAAGACGATGACATAGAGGGGTACCTAGGACGTTTTGAGTTATTAGCTACTACATATGGGTTAGAGAGAGAGAGGTGGAGCTTAAAGCTATCACAGGGATTGAGGGGTACTTCTTATGAAGTATTTGCCAAAATGAACAGGGAAGACCAAGACAATTATGACATGTTAAAGCAGGCTTTGTTATTAAGGTACGAGAAGAATGGTGAATTTTATCGTAAGAAATTTAGAAATGCCAAACTGTTGTCTGGGGAGACATACCACCAATTCTCTGCCAGACTAGAAACCTATTTGGAGAAATGGACGGCTCTGGGGAAGACCCAAGATCTTAAAGAAATGATCATGATTGAGCAATTGAGAGAGTCCATGGCTCCAGACATGAGAAAATTTCTCATGGAACAAGGTGCAGAGAAGTTGGGGGAAATTTTAAATGTTGCTGAGAGGTATCAGGCAGCTCAGGCAGAGGTAAGTGGTGCTAAAAAGAAGCACATAGACAATTTTAAAGCTCCACAGCAATTTAATAAATTTGATAATAGAGAGCAGGGAAATAAAGGTAGGACAAACTTTGAGCGGCCAAGAAATGACTATCGCGACAGAAACTCACAGTTCAATGACCAAAAGTTCAATGAAAGAAAACCGTTGAACCAAGGAAAAAGATGGTGTAAATGGTGCAAGAAGGATAACCATAACACCGAATTTTGTAGAAGGAAACCTTCAAACATTGCTGCAATGAAGTCGGGGACGCAAAGATTAAAGGTTAATCCTAAGGGACAACAGGAACCTTATCACCCCCCAGTTTGTGAGGATGTTATTTGTAATGGGGTCACCATAAGGTGCCTTTATGATACAGGTTTGGATTATGATTCAGTTGTGAAGTCTAGCCTAGTGGACCCAAGTCAGTATACCACAGAAACAGTGGAAATACAAGGGGCGACTAAGGACATACCACTCATGACACTTCCCATCGCAAGGATAACGGTGAAAACTCGCTATGTGGAAGGAGAAATCAGAGCAGCAGTGATAGATGAACCAATCTACCCTCTGATATTGGGGTGTAGATACGTCTTCTTGGGGAATCCCGAGAAACCTGTGATCATGGCGACAGTGCAGACCAGGTCACAGAAGAAGGAGGAAGAAGGTGAACCTATAAATGCTCATCCAGAGGAGATGAGGAAGGCGCAGGCTGAGGATAGGACACTCAAGCCATGTTTTAAAAAATTGCCCAAATGCCACACACCTCCGAGCAAGGGGGAATATTTCATGAAGAACAAACTCTTATACAGGAAGGCCGGAACTGGAACAAATGGTCACAACCAGCTGGTTCTTCCCACTTCATATAGAGATAAAGTGATGGAACTCGGGCATGCGATTCCCTTCAGTGGTCACATGGGGATCAGCGCCACAGGACAGCGTATAGCTTGTCATTACTTCTGGCCAGGGATAACGGAGGATATAAAAAGATATGTCAAATCCTGCCCAGAATGTCAAAGGGTAGCTCCAAAGCACTGGACTGCTCCTGCAACTCTAGGGGAAATGCCCATAGTGGGAACACCTTTTGAGAGGGTTGCAGTGGATATTGTAGGACCTCTCACTCGGACCAAGAGGAGGAACAGTTACATCCTTACTCTGGTGGACACTTGTTCTATGTGGGGAGAGGCGGTAGCCCTGCCATCAATTGATTCAAAACATGTAGCAGAGGCACTACTTACAATATTTACCCGATTAGGATTCCCGCATCAAATCTTGACGGATAATGGTTCTCAGTTCAAGGGGAAACTAACGGAAGAAGTTTTTAAGCTATTTCAAGCCAGGCACTTTCATTGTAGTCCGTACCATCCACAAGGGAACGGCCAGGTAGAGAGGTTCAATGGGACTCTCATTTCTATCCTGAGAAAGCTGGCACACGAAAAACCGGATCTGTGGGATCAATTCCTGCCCGCCGCATTGTTTGCGTACCGGGAGGTACCACATAGTTCAACCGGGATGGCTCCCGCAACTCTGCTATTTGGGAGGCCAATAAAAGGTCCATTAGAAGCTCTATTAAGGACCTGGACAGATGAGAAGGCGGAAGAGACTGTTACCTCATCGTATCAATATGTGAACGAACTGACCACTCGTTTGAAAGCTGGATGGAAACTGGCAAATGATAATTTGAAACAAGCCAGGAAGAAACATGCAGCATATTTTAATAGGAAGGCAAAGGACAGGGAACTGGCAGTCGGAGAGAAGGTGCTGCTTCTACTACCGGGAAGCCAGAATAAATTACAAATTGGTTGGCAAGGTCCATATACGGTTCTAGAGAAGGTGTCTAGAACAAACTATAAAATTGACAAAAAGGGGAAGGAAAAAGTTTATCATGTAAACCTGTTAAAGAAGTATCTGGACAGACCACTCCAGGAAAGCACCCCCTTATTGACCTTAGCTATTGCAACCCAGATGCAAAAGGAACCACTCACCTCACATGAATACCCATTACATCCTTGTGAAACAGCAGCACAGGTAAAAGTCAGTAAGCACCTGACTAAAAACCAGAGGGAGAGAGTTCAAAAGGTTCTGGAGGAACATACAGATGTATTAACAGATAAACCAGGCCATACAAATTTGCTACAGTATGACATGAAACTGGTAGACTCAAACCCAATCTGTATGAGAGCCTATTCTATTCCGTTCGCGAAGGAGAAGGCATTAAAGGAAGAAATAGATTATTTATTGAAGGAGGGGATTATTTCGCACAGTGAATCATCTTTTAGTTCTAGTGTCGTTTTGTTGAGGAAACCGTCTGGGGAACACAGACTGTGCATAGATTACAGGAAACTGAATGCTGTCACAGAAGGACAAGTGGATCCATTACCAGACACAAAACAGCTATTTGCCAGACTGAACAAGGCAAAATACTTTTCAAAGGTGGATCTTAGTAAAGGCTATTACCAGATCCCAGTGAAGCCTGAAGTGAGACCTTATTTGGCTTTTAGCACTTCGGATGGACATTATGAATTCAATATGCTACCATTCGGACTGAAAAATGCTCCGAGTGTGTTTTCAAGGATGATGCGAAAATTGTTGGACCCCCTGAATAACCCATGTATCACAAATTTCATGGATGATATTCTCGTCGCCACCGAGACATTTGAAGAACACATTGAAGCTCTGGAGATGTTGTTTGATAGACTTCGGGAGGCGAACTTAACTGCTAGGCCAACAAAATGTTGTATTGGATGCAAAGAGTTGGAATTCTTGGGGCACACTGTATATCAGGGTAATATGACCCCTGATCCTAAGAACTTGGAAAAACTGCAGAGAGCACCTAGGCCGCAAACAAAAAAGGACGTGCGATCATTTGTGTCGTTATGCGGATTTTATCAGAAATACATCAAGAATTTTAACGCTATTTGTGCTCCTCTGACTGATCTGACTCGCAAGGGACTTCCAGATAAAATTATTTGGACTGCACAATGTGAACTAGCGTTCCAAGAGTTAAAGGAAAAACTCACTAGCAAGCCTATTCTCAAACTGCCTGATTTGACACAGGACTTTGTCTTAAGAACCGATGCAAGTAATGTAGGACTTGGAGGGGCTTTGTTGCAAAGATCAGCTTCACCTGATGGGGAACTTAAACCAGTCGCTTATGCAAGCCGCAAATTGAATAAGGCGGAACAAGGATACTCCACAAGCGAAAAAGAATGTTTAGCATTAATCTGGGCAATAAAGAAGTTTCAAATCTATCTGTATGGTAGGACCTTTGTGGTGGAGACGGATCATCAGCCTCTCGTGTTCTTGTCTCAGGCTAAGCATGAAAACGCAAGATTGCTGAGGTGGTCTTTATTGCTTCAACCGTATCAGTTCAGTATCCAATATATCCCAGGCAAATTGAATGTCGGTGCAGATTTCCTCAGTCGGCACCCCTGTGATCAAAATTAGAGTAGTGGCAGACGTGAGGAGTAATTTTACCTATGTGTATCGCTGGTTTTGGAACTTGCCATAGGCATGTTTTCAAGTGGGGAGATGTGTAGTGAAATTGACAGAGATACAACGGTAAAATACTCAAAAGATAACATTTAAGGATAAAAACCTAATGCGTAGGCTGCTGATGTACATGATCGCCTAGACCGCGGGTCATCACCCTCCATAAAATTGACTTGCTAGACAGGAGGGAAACGGAGGATCAAAAGGAAAAAATATGACTGGAAAGATTGCGTAGCAAGGCTAAGGAGACGCAATTGGGGGGGGGGAAATGGATGAAAGTAAAAAAATTCAAGTCCCCCAAATTGACACGAGGTACGGAATTGGACGTTTTGCGATACCAAGCGCTTGATTTGAATTTGAGCGGAAGAACGCAGATGTTAGGAATATTACAAAAATTTAAAAAGTAATTTTTCTTAATATTAATGTTAGGAATATAAAAATTAGCTGGCCAGATGGCCTATTCTGAGCAGTGAACTAATATGTTCTTAATTTTACAAACGGATAGATAATATTGAAGATAATGACAAAAGACAGTGTAGTTTACATCATCGACAGACTGCCTTGAATAAAAAGTGTCGTTATTTGCACATAAAACACGACCTTGGGGACGCAAGTGTTCAAAGTTACTTATTATGGAGGAGAGGGTTTTTGAGCGGTAGCTGTGTCTAAATATAACTTTTTACGACAAAATTTTAAGGGGAGAGAAAGGTTGCTTCAAAAATCAAGCACATTTTTTTTAGAAACACAAGTAGAGACGGACAGACTAACAGATAACCATCCATACTTGACTGAAGCATGACTGAAATGACTTTAGTGTAGAAATTTGAAATTTAAAGTACAACTAGGCAGTGATTGGCCACAGACAATCATATCATTAGCGCTCAGAGCGCATTTGGGGTCATTCTTCAATAATTGTTCAGTGTTAGACACAGATTTTAAAGTGTGGTGTTTTCCCATATGAAAGCAAGTGAAGTAAATTTAGGGACGCCATCCTATAGCCAGCAGCTCAGCTGAGTTTTGCTAGCACTTCTGTGTTAATTATTCATAATCTGGTAAGATTGAAATTATTTCTTTATATATTTTGAATATTGTTTCATGTTCGAGTGATTTGATACTGCCATATCAAAATCTAGCCTTACAAACAAGTAGGGATTTTGCTCTAGACCCCCCGCCCAAGTCAGGGTCTAGGGACCAACAAGGTACATAAACTACAGCAAGGATTATGCAAGATAGATCAAGCGTTGAAACAGATTACCTATCTTCTTTTAGGGCCGACAACTAATAAATATTTTTCAGAATCTATAGTCTGGGAGGATCTATCTGATGTAAACCCACCATGGTAACTGTGCTGTTTGGTCAGAGAGATCTGACCTGTCTGTATGATGTGGTTGTTGTGTCAGTGTTGTGTCCAGACGTGGGTAGAGAATAGATTTTGACACATGGCCCATACTTTGATTGCAGAGCTGTGAGTTTCTATCTACAACAAAGCAGAGTCTATTCGGTGGGTGACTGTACTCGAGTGTATCTGTGCAGTTCTTGTGACAGAGACCACCATTATTGCCCGCCAGCACGGAGAGGTGGGACCGCAAGTTTTCAGCACCAGAGCTACAAAAAGATGAGTGAGCCTCTGGTCTGCTGGACATTCACCAACTATTGGTAGTGACTAATATCCCCATAAAAATTCCCACCATTTTCTGGACACGGTGTAGTCAATATAGACAGGTGTGATGAGGCCACCCCAACAGCACAAACAGTAAATATCCTCCCAAAGAGATGACTACTCGAACTTTTTTAATAAAACTAACTAGTCTAGTACTTAAATAGGTACGCTCTTGCATTTATTATGTAACATTCCATGCATATTTTTCATAAATTTTCAATCCTTCTTTTAAAATCAGTTCTGGTCACAAAAAAACTTGATCCAGAACCAATAAATGTAATATAATTATATCAAAAACTTTATACACGTGAGTTAGTTCAGTGTATTTTAACACTTGTTAATCTTATTAGTCTTCTTAAATGTCTGTGGGTGTATTTATAACTAACACACCACATTACACATCATTACCCTAGACACTTTACGTAGCCACATTCATTAAGAAAAAAAAAAATAAGTGTGAGGTCGTAGTGGTAGCAAGAAAGGCCTTCTGATAATTCTCAACTACATTTTATCTCAGGAGCCTTCACAGCTGGCCTCATACAATTTACATGTAGTAAGAACACCATCATACAATACCATCAACACCACTACATAAATTGGGGGCTCGTCCGGGATAATTAGCCCAACAGTAATATTAGGATCTCCTGGTGGGAGAAATAAAAGTAGGGAAATAAATTGTAAAATTTCCTTTAAAATTAAAAGTGTCCCTGCAGATAAAAGTTGGTGAATCTTCACAGCCAGTAATAATTAATTAGTTAACTGGTTAGTTAGAATTAGTTAGACTATAGTAATTAGAAGTACTTAGTGTATTTACTGGTTAGAGATTTAGCTTATATATTATTATATTGTCCAAAAAGTATGGCAGAGCTAGCAAAGTTTAGATCAGCTGCTGTGCTCACTGCGAAGGAGATGGGGATGGATGGTCAAATTTTAATTCAATACGTAACGACTGAATGTGATAAATATATTGAACGGGAAGAAAGGAGATTAGAAAAAGAGGCTGAAAGAAAATTAGAGGCTGACAGGTTAGCTGAAGAAAAGAGATTACAAATTGAGGCTGATAGAGAAATTAAGAGGCTGCAGATTGAGGCAGAAGAAAAACGACAGCAAAGGGAGGCAGAAGATAAAAAGGCCGAAAGGGAGGCAGAAGATAAAAAGGCCGAAAGGGAGGCAGAAGATAAAAAGGCCGAAAGGGAGGCAGAAGATAGAAGGTTGCAGAGGGAGCATGAATTACGACTAAGGGAGCTGGAATTACAAGGCCCGGCTCCTGAAAATGGTGCCAGCCCTTTTGCCTCAGATGCTACGCCCAGTATGGGAGCCTCAAACTCAGCTATGGGGTTTCATTTAGACCATTTTGTTGAAAAAGACGATGACATAGAGGGGTACCTAGGACGTTTTGAGTTATTAGCTACTACATATGGGTTAGAGAGAGAGAGGTGGAGCTTAAAGCTATCACAGGGATTGAGAGGTACTTCTTATGAAGTATTTGCCAAAATGAACAGGGAAGACCAAGACAATTATGACATGTTAAAGCAGGCTTTGTTATTAAGGTACGAGAAGAATGGTGAATTTTATCGTAAGAAATTTAGAAATGCCAAACTGTTGTCTGGGGAGACATACCACCAATTCTCTGCCAGACTAGAAACCTATTTGGAGAAATGGACGGCTCTGGGGAAGACCCAAGATCTTAAAGAAATGATCATGATTGAGCAATTGAGAGAGTCCATGGCTCCAGACATGAGAAAATTTCTCATGGAACAAGGTGCAGAGAAGTTGGGGGAAATTTTAAATGTTGCTGAGAGGTATCAGGCAGCTCAGGCAGAGGTAAGTGGTGCTAAAAAGAAGCACATAGACAATTTTAAAGCTCCACAGCAATTTAATAAATTTGATAATAGAGAGCAGGGAAATAAAGGTAGGACAAATTTTGAGCGGCCAAGAAATGACTATCGCGACAGAAACTCACAGTTCAATGACCAAAAGTTCAATGAAAGAAAACCGTTGAACCAAGGAAAAAGATGGTGTAAATGGTGCAAGAAGGATAACCATAACACCGAATTTTGTAGAAGGAAACCTTCAAACATTGCTGCAATGAAGTCGGGGACGCAAAGATTAAAGGTTAATCCTAAGGGACAACAGGAACCTTATCACCCCCCAGTTTGTGAGGATGTTATTTGTAATGGGGTCACCATAAGGTGCCTTTATGATACAGGTTTGGATTATGATTCAGTTGTGAAGTCTAGCCTAGTGGACCCAAGTCAGTATACCACAGAAACAGTGGAAATACAAGGGGCGACTAAGGACATACCACTCATGACACTTCCCATCGCAAGGATAACGGTGAAAACTCGCTATGTGGAAGGAGAAATCAGAGCAGCAGTGATAGATGAACCAATCTACCCTCTGATATTGGGGTGTAGATACGTCTTCTTGGGGAATCCCGAGAAACCTGTGATCATGGCGACAGTGCAGACCAGGTCACAGAAGAAGGAGGAAGAAGGTGAACCTATAAATGCTCATCCAGAGGAGATGAGGAAGGCGCAGGCTGAGGATAGGACACTCCAGCCATGTTTTAAAAAATTACCCAAATGCCACACACCTCCGAGCAAGGGGGAATATTTCATGAAGAACAAACTCTTATACAGGAAGGCCGGAACTGGAACAAATGGTCACAACCAGCTGGTTCTTCCCACTGCATATAGAGATAAAGTGATGGAACTCGGGCATGCGATTCCCTTCAGTGGTCACATGGGGATCAGCGCCACAGGACAGCGTATAGCTTGTCATTACTTCTGGCCAGGGATAACGGAGGATATAAAAAGATATGTCAAATCCTGCCCAGAATGTCAAAGGGTAGCTCCAAAGCACTGGACTGCTCCTGCAACTCTAGGGAAAATGCCCATAGTGGGAACACCTTTTGAGAGGGTTGCAGTGGATATTGTAGGACCTCTCACTCGGACCAAGAGGAGGAACAGTTACATCCTTACTCTGGTGGACACTTGTTCTATGTGGGGAGAGGCGGTAGCCCTGCCATCAATTGATTCAAAACATGTAGCAGAGGCACTACTTACAATATTTACCCGATTAGGATTCCCGCATCAAATCTTGACGGATAATGGTTCTCAGTTCAAGGGGAAACTAACGGAAGAAGTTTTTAAGCTATTTCAAGCCAGGCACTTTCATTGTAGTCCGTACCATCCACAAGGGAACGGCCAGGTAGAGAGGTTCAATGGGACTCTCATTTCTATCCTGAGAAAGCTGGCACACGAAAAACCGGATCTGTGGGATCAATTCCTGCCCGCCGCATTGTTTGCGTACCGGGAGGTACCACATAGTTCAACCGGGATGGCTCCCGCAACTCTGCTATTTGGGAGGCCAATAAAAGGTCCATTAGAGGCGCTATTAAGGACCTGGACAGATGAGAAGGCGGAAGAGACTGTTACCTCATCGTATCAATATGTGAACGAACTGACCACTCGTTTGAAAGCTGGATGGAAACTGGCAAATGATAATTTGAAACAAGCCAGGAAGAAACATGCAGCATATTTTAATAGGAAGGCAAAGGACAGGGAACTGGCAGTCGGAGAGAAGGTGCTGCTTCTACTACCCGGAAGCCAGAATAAATTACAAATTGGTTGGCAAGGTCCATATACGGTTCTAGAGAAGGTGTCTAGAACAAACTATAAAATTGACAAAAAGGGGAAGGAAAAAGTTTATCATGTAAACCTGTTAAAGAAGTATCTGGACAGACCACTCCAGGAAAGCACCCCCTTATTGACCTTAGCTATTGCAACCCAGATGCAAAAAGGAACCACTCACCTCACATGAATACCCATTACATCCTTGTGAAACAGCAGCACAGGTAAAAGTCAGTAAGCACCTGACTAAAAACCAGAGGGAGAGAGTTCAAAAGGTTCTGGAGGAACATACAGATGTATTAACAGATAAACCAGGCCATACAAATTTGCTACAGTATGACATGAAACTGGTAGACTCAAACCCAATCTGTATGAGAGCCTATTCTATTCCGTTCGCGAAGGAGAAGGCATTAAAGGAAGAAATAGATTATTTATTGAAGGAGGGGATTATTTCGCACAGTGAATCATCTTTTAGTTCTAGTGTCGTTTTGTTGAGGAAACCGTCTGGGGAACACAGACTGTGCATAGATTACAGGAAACTGAATGCTGTCACAGAAGGACAAGTGGATCCATTACCAGACACAAAACAGTTATTTGCCAGACTGAACAAGGCAAAATACTTTTCAAAGGTGGATCTTAGTAAAGGCTATTACCAGATCCCAGTGAAGCCTGAAGTGAGACCTTATTTGGCTTTTAGCACTTCGGATGGACATTATGAATTCAATATGCTACCATTCGGACTGAAAAATGCTCCGAGTGTGTTTTCAAGGATGATGCGAAAATTGTTGGACCCCCTGAATAACCCATGTATCACAAATTTCATGGATGATATTCTCGTCGCCACAGAGACATTTGAAGAACACATTGAAGCTCTGGAGATGTTGTTTGATAGACTTCGGGAGGCGAACTTAACTGCTAGGCCAACAAAATGTTGTATTGGATGCAAAGAGTTGGAATTCTTGGGGCACACTGTATATCAGGGTAATATGACCCCTGATCCTAAGAACTTGGAAAAACTGCAGAGAGCACCTAGGCCGCAAACAAAAAAGGACGTGCGATCATTTGTGTCGTTATGCGGATTTTATCAGAAATACATCAAGAATTTTAACGCTATTTGTGCTCCTCTGACTGATCTGACTCGCAAGGGACTTCCAGATAAAATTATTTGGACTGCACAATGTGAACTAGCGTTCCAAGAGTTAAAGGAAAAACTCACTAGCAAGCCTATTCTCAAACTGCCTGATTTGACACAGGACTTTGTCTTAAGAACCGATGCAAGTAATGTAGGACTTGGAGGGGCTTTGTTGCAAAGATCATCTTCACCTGATGGGGAACTGAAACCAGTCGCTTATGCAAGCCGCAAATTGAATAAGGCGGAACAAGGATACTCCACAAGCGAAAAAGAATGTTTAGCATTAATCTGGGCAATAAAGAAGTTTCAAATCTATCTGTATGGTAGGACCTTTGTGGTGGAGACGGATCATCAGCCTCTCGTGTTCTTGTCTCAGGCTAAGCATGAAAACGCAAGATTGCTGAGGTGGTCTTTATTGCTTCAACCTTATCAGTTCAGTATCCAATATATCCCAGGCAAATTGAATGTCGGTGCAGATTTCCTCAGTCGGCACCCCTGTGATCAAAATTAGAGTAGTGGCAGACGTGAGGAGTAATTTTACCTATGTGTATCGCTGGTTTTGGAACTTGCCATAGGCATGTTTTCAAGTGGGGAGATGTGTAGTGAAATTGACAGAGATACAACGGTAAAATACTCAAAAGATAACATTTAAGGATAAAAACCTAATGCGTAGGCTGCTGATGTACATGATCGCCTAGACCGCGGGTCATCACCCTCCATAAAATTGACTTGCTAGACAGGAGGGAAACGGAGGATCAAAAGGAAAAAATATGACTGGAAAGATTGCGTAGCAAGGCTAAGGAGACGCAATTGGGGGGGGGAAATGGATGAAAGTAAAAAAATTCAAGTCCCCCAAATTGACACGAGGTACGGAATTGGACGTTTTGCGATACCAAGCGCTTGATTTGAATTTGAGCGGAAGAACACAGATGTTAGGAATATTACAAAAATTTAAAAAGTAATTTTTCTTAATATTAATGCTAGGAATATAAAAATTAGCTGGCCAGATGGCCTATTCTGAGCAGTGAACTAATATGTTCTTAATTTTACAAACGGATAGATAATATTGAAGATAATGACAAAAGACAGTGTAGTTTACAACATCGACAGACTGCCTTGAATAAAAAGTGTCGTTATTTGCACATAAAACACGACCTTGGGGACGCAAGTGTTCAAAGTTACTTATTATGGAGGAGAGGGTTTTTGAGCGGTAGCTGTGTCTAAATATAACTTTTTACGACAAAATTTTAAGGGGAGAGAAAGGTTGCTTCAAAAATCAAGCACATTTTTTTTAGAAACACAAGTAGAGACGGACAGACTAACAGATAACCATCCATACTTGACTGAAGCATGACTGAAATGACTTTAGTGTAGAAATTTGAAATTTAAAGTACAACTAGGCAGTGATTGGCCACAGACAAGCATATCATTAGCGCTCAGAGCGCATTTGGGGTCATTCTTCAATAATTGTTCAGTGTTAGACACAGATTTTAAAGTGTGGTGTTTTCCCATATGAAAGCAAGTGAAGTAAATTTAGGGACGCCATCCTATAGCCAGCAGCTCAGCTGAGTTTTGCTAGCACTTCTGTGTTAATTATTCATAATCTGGTAAGATTGAAATTATTTCTTTATATATTTTGAATATTGTTTCATGTTCGAGTGATTTGATACTGCCATATCAAAATCTAGCATTACAAACAAGTAGGGATTTTGCTCTAGACCCCCCGCCCAAGTCAGGGTCTAGGGACTAACAGGTACATAAACTACAGCAAGGATTATGCAAGATATATCAAGCGTTGAAACAGATTACCTATCTTCTTTTAGGGCCGACAACTAATAAATATTTTTCAGAATCTATAGTCTGGGAGGATCTAGCTGATGTAAACCCACCATGGTAACTGTGCTGTTTGGTCAGAGAGATCTGACCTGTCTGTATGATGTGGTTGTTGTGTCAGTGTTGTGTCCAGACGTGGGTAGAGAATAGATTTTGACACATGGCCCATACTTTGATTGCAGAGCTGTGAGTTTCTATCTACAACAAAGCAGAGTCTATTCGGTGGGTGACTGTACTCGAGTGTATCTGTGCAGTTCTTGTGACAGAGACCACCATTATTGCCCGCCAGCACGGAGAGGTGGGACCGCAAGTTTTCAGCACCAGAGCTACAAAAAGATGAGTGAGCCTCTGGTCTGCTGGACATTCACCAACTATTGGTAGTGACTAATATCCCCATAAAAATTCCCACCATTTTCTGGACACGGTGTAGTCAATATAGACAGGTGTGATGAGGCCACCCCAACAGCACAAACAGTAAATATCCTCCCAAAGAGATGACTACTCGAACTTTTTTTAATAAAACTAACTAGTCTAGTACTTAAATAGGTACGCTCTTGCATTTATTATGTAACATTCCATGCATATTTTTCATAAATTTTCAATCCTTCTTTTAAAATCAGTTCTGGTCACAAAAAACTTGATCCAGAACCAATAAATGTAATATAATTATATCAAAAACTTTATACACGTGAGTTAGTTCAGTGTATTTTAACACTTGTTAATCTTATTAGTCTTCTTAAATGTCTGTGGGTGTATTTATAACTAACACACCACATTACACATCATTACCCTAGACACTTTACGTAGCCACATTCATTAAGAAAAAAAAAAAGTAAGTGTGAGGTCGTAGTGGTAGCAAGAAAGGCCTTCTGACAATTCTCAAATACATTTTATCTCAGGAGCCTTCACAGCTGGCCTCATACAATTTACATGTAGTAAGAACACCATCATACAATACCATCAACACCACTACAGAACTAAACTATTATACACAGGAACATACTGTTTTACTTTGGAACTAAACTATTATACACAGGAACATACTGTTTTATTTTGGAACTAAACAATTATACATGGAACATACTGTTTTATTTTGGAACTAAAGTATTATAGACAGGAATGTACATTCTATTTTGGAACTAAACTATTATACACAGGAACATACTGTTTTATTTTGATACTAAACTATTATACAGAGGAACATAATGTTTTATTTTGGAACTAAACTATTATACACAGGAACATACTGTTTTATTTTGGAACTAAACTATTATACAGAGGATTATACAGTTTTTGTTAAAACTAAACCAGAGTAAAACAGTATGTTCCTGTGAATTACAGTTTAGTTCCAAAATAAAATGTGTTCCTCTGTATAATAGTTTAGTTCCAAAGTAAAACAGTATGTTCCTCTGTATAATAGTTTAGTTCCAAAATAAAACAGTATGTTCCTGTGTATAATAGTTTAGTTCCAAAATAAAACAGGATCTTCCTGTGTATAATAGTTTAGTTCCAAAATAAAACAGTATGTTCGTCTGTATAATAGTTTAGTTCCAAAATAAAACAGTATGTTCCTCTGTATAATGGTTTAGTTCCAAAATAAAACAATATGTTCCTCTGTATAATAGTTTAGTTGCAAAATAAAACAATATGTTCCTATGTATAATAGTTTATTTCCAGAGTAAAACAGTATGTTCCTTTGTATAACTTACTTACTTACTTAGTCGTTCCCCTTCTACCGTGAGGTGTAGAGGTTTGGAAGAGAGAGCGCCAGACTATCCTATTGGCTGTCTTCCTCCTGGCCTGGTTCCATTCTAGTCCTCGGTCCTTCAAAGACTGTCTAATGTTGTCCTCCCAGCAGACTCTGGGCCGTCCTGGGGGTCTGGATCCCCGGCTCATTTTTAAATACAAAGACTGGAAACTTGAATTACCAGGATCAAAGTATTTGGGCAACTTTGAAACATAAAAGTAAACCTGCATTTTAAATAAAAGACTGGAGACCTAAGGAATCAGATCAACCGTCATAAGAGGACTACTAACATTTCCAAGACCAAGTGATTCGAAACACACCAATATGCTGTGTCCATTATAAACTGTGCCAGGAGATTGTGTTTATAAACGTTACTATGGACCAAGAACACACAGAGTTTGACTCATTTAACATCGACGGGTACCAGATCCCGGAAATCAGATATGCTGACGACACAGTCCTCCTATCGACCAACCCAAAAGGACTTGAACAATTACTTCTGTCCACCAAAAAACACAGCGAGGCCCAGAATCTATACCTAAACACCAAGAAGACCAAAGTATTGACAACAGACAAAGTAAAGACCAAACCAGAAATTGAAATTGATAACGAAGAACTGGAAAGTGTCAATGAATTCGAATACTTAGGATCAATCATTAACAGCTCTGGCGACTGTGCAGTAGAAATTAAAAGAAGACTTGCAATTGCTTCACATAAGCTAATACAGATGAAAAACCTATGGCAAGGCACAAGCAAAGAAACAAAGTTACAACTGATCAGAGCATGTATATTCCCAGTAGCAACATACGGCTGCGAGACTTGGACACTCAATAAAACAGTTGCAAAAAAGATTACATCATTCGAAATGAAATGCTACAGAAGGATGTTGAGAATACCCTGGACAGAAAAAAAGACCAACAGAGAAGTACTGCACTCACTAAACGTACAGGAACATTGGCTCCTAAATACCATCGCAATAAGGAAGCTGAAATTTTTCGGTCATATAAAAAGACATAATAGTCTGGAAAAACAGTGATGGAAGGCATGGTCCCTGGAAAAAGGGGAAGGGGTCGACCTAGACGACGGTGGACCCAGGACATCACAGAGAGTCTGAACTTGTCTTTGGCTGATGCAGGTCGACTTGCCCAGAATCGTGATGCGTTCAGAGCAGCTGTAATGGAGACAACGTTCTGGAAAGAATACGTCACATGATGATGACTATGGGGTAAGTGTAAGCGTTTATTTTACAAATGTGAATTTAATATATTTTATTGTTAAGTGGTTATATATGAGGCTGGCAACATAAACATATGAAAATAGTACATTCATAGCCTACAGCAAGCGCTAGTGATTGTCTTGTGCTAGTCCTACAGAAAACCGACAGCAGAGATGACCCCAGACTCCGACTGGAGAAGTGGTGAGTGATGATTACATCACCTGTGCCTCAAGTGTATAATATCATTTTGTGAGATACACGTATCTTGTTAATTGTAATTCAGGCAAATCGTTGCATTTCGCGCTGTCCAAGCACATAACCCAGAAGAATAATATTGGTGATTTCTAATCATCGTCCCTGAGTTACGCTGTGTATACTCAAAAGAATTTAATTATTCAGAGAGGTTAACATTGATGGGTGGACAGCGAGACAATGCGCCTATTAATTTGCAGCCCACAAATGTACTTAGCAAAGGCATTTTTTCTTATTTTTGTCTAAAGTTCGTGAAACGAAGCTATCAGATTGTTCGTGATACGAAGCTGAAAGAAGAAGGTTCGTCGCCACTAGTTGTTAACTAAAAGCTGGGAATCCACACTAACCGCCTACATTGGACAAGTTGTGTGAAGAAGTGTCCTCATCACAGAGGAATTGACGAAACCATGGCTGCAGGAATCACTTAGACCAGCTAAGTTCTTATTAAGGAACGCAAAAGGACAATTGTTTTGTAAATTCTCAAACCAAGTCTCAGTGAAGACAATTTTAATTACATCTAAAATTCACCATCATTCCATCGTTAATTTAACCTGTTAAGACTAACTGATTATTAAATTTGTTACATATTATTTAAAAACTAAACAATCATTGTTGATTCAGTTATTATAGGTATGAAAGCAAACGTATGAGCAAGACTCTTTAATATATATATATATATATATATATATATATATATATATATATATATATATATATATATATATATATATATATATATATATATATATATATATATATATATATATATATATATATATATATATATATATATATATATATATATACATTTAGACATATTTACATCTATATAGCTAACTCTTATAAAAGAATTTCGCTGGATTTACACCAGCTGGGTGCTTGAACAGGCTAAAACCATTGCTTAATTCTTCATAAAAGGCGGCGGACCGATATAAATTAACTATTGCCCTGCCAATGCAGCGTTGTTCTTGACTTCGGAAATATCTTATGAAACGCCCTTGTGGTAGAAGCGTAATTACCCTTCTATCAACAACTCAGCCAAGATTTATCCTGTGCGAAGGTAGACATCTTTGACGACCCATGTTAGGTACATTTTAGTTTTGGCCACTTGTGGATCACTATTGGGGAGCTAAGGGGAGGCAATCCGTGACAAAAATATGCTACAGAGAACCAAATTTAGAGAATCAAAAATTTCGTAATAAAGCAGGTGTAACCCCCAAAAATGAAGAATTTCATTGAAAATATCAAATTTTAGATATATATTGCACTGGAAAGTACATTAATTTGCCCACATTTCTTTTTGTTTATTTTCACTAAAACCTTTGTGGATGATTTTATATAAATTTTTAAAGTAGGTCAGGTAAGTGTATTGTTTACCTAATTATATATGCAAAATATACAAATTGGTATATCTTCGCTTCTAATGCATGGATTTAAAAAATTCTTTCGGTATTCATTTCCCTGAAGTAAACCTAATTAAAGTTTTTTAAACATCATTTCATGTGTAAAAATAATTTTGATTGGCTAATCTGTGTTAACCATGGCCATAGCTTGGGGCTTTTCAGCCAATCAGAAACGAGCTCTCAAAAGTGACTATTCTATTCAAAGTAAACAAAGGCAGGTCAAATTCTAACACGAGGTAAACCAGTGACCATTGCAGTGTGTGAAATAATTCTTTATTATTTATTATAATGGATACAAATTCACGAAAGAGAATGGATCGTTCAAAGAAAAGAAAGTTTCAAGGAAATAGGTATGTGAAAAAAAAGTTAAATGAAGATAAGACTATCAAATTTATAAACTGTGAACCACTAACAGAGTTTAGGCTTACTGTCGTACACAATGCTAGTGCCTCTGATTGTGAGCCTGTGAGCACTTCTAGATTATCATCATCTTATCAAAAGCTACACACAAATATCCTAGATGATGAATATGCTGATTCAAATGTAGAAGGAATGAGTGGATACAGGTTGTATAATATGACACAAGTAACTGAGCTGATTCAACAATTTCCATGTCCATCTTGTTTTGAACTACCAGACACTGGAGATAATTTTATAATTTCAGAGAAGCTTGTAGGTCTAGAGAGTCAGCTTTATATAATGTGCTCACAATGTAAACATGTTATTACCATGAAGAAGAACTCAGAAAATGTGAACTTGAGATTCACTTTTGCAATTTATAGCATTGGATGTCACATGGAGAAGGGAAGGAGACTTTTGGGGAACATGAATTTGCCACCACCAGTAAGTAACATAAGAAGTGCCACCTACAGAAAAAAGATATTGGAAGCCACCTCTATAGTTGCAGATGAGTGCAAAGCAGAAGCAGCAGCAGAAATAAAACTGTTAGAAGGTGAAGATATAACAGTTTCATGTGATGGTACTTGGCAACGGCGAGGCTTTACAAGCAAAAATGGTGTGGCCACAGTTCTTTCTGTTAGCCAAAAAGGACCAGCAAAGGTGTTGGATGTAGAAGTAAGCAGCAATTATTGTGATAGCTGTATGAAAGCAAAGAGCAGAATGTCAGACCATGAATTCAAACTCTGGAGTCAGAATCAGGAGAATGTGAGAAAAATCATGACGGTACTGCAGGTTTGATGGAGCCATATGGAATATTAAAAGTCTTTAATCGTTCAGAGAAACAGTATGATTTGTGTTACACAGGATATCTGGGAGATGGGGATTCTAAAAGTTACAAGACAGTAGCACAGCATCAGCCACCCATTTACCATGGCAAAACTATAAGAAAGCTTGAATGTTGCGGACATGTTCAAAAGCGAATGGGGAAGAGACTTCTGGATAAAGTATCAGAAAACAGATGCAAGAAGTTCACAGAGAATGGGAAAACTTATACCGGCATAGGTGGAATAGGCAGATTAACCAAGTTAGCCATAAAACGGATTCAAGGACACTATGGGGCAGCCATACGCAGAAATGTAGGAGATGTTCCAGCAATGAAGAAGAGCATATGGGCAATCTGGAAACACAGACAAGGAATACATGAAGACTGTGATAGTTGGTGCCCTGTGAAGAAAGACCCCGCTGCAGATAATAAGAATCAACTTCCTGAATTTGTGTGTTCTATTATTAAAGAAGTTTTTGAGGAACTTGCAGCTGATACCCTTCTGGAAAAGTGTGCTCATGGTGGGACTCAAATTCAAATGAATCATTTCATAACCTCATATGGTATAGGTGCCCAAAGAATGTTTTCATTGGAAAAAGTAGGCTGCAAATAGCTGTAAATGATGCAGTGATTGTGTACAACTGTGGGGAACTGAGGAGAAAAAACATCTTTGATAATTTAGGTCTAAACTTTGGTAAATATGCTTTTCAAATATTTGCGCAAATTGACAAAAAGCGCATACAGTCTGCTGAAATAGAGAATTTAATGAAAAGTAAGCTGCAAAGTATGAAACAACCCATGATATCAATAAAGGAAAATACCAGAGATGATTCCTACATAGCAGGGGGATACTGAGGTGAGTAAATTTTGTGTAAAAGTGTAATTCTTCCCTTTTTCTTCATTTTCTCAAAACCGCATTTTTCACACAAATGTGGGCACGTTGCCCATGATTTCTCCAAAACTATTAGTGATACAGTAATGAATTTTGGGTCACATGCTGTACACATAGTGCCCATAAAATTAAACTAAAATAAAGCATATATGTTAACAAACTACAAAACTGTTAAGAAATATCTAAGATACCCCCCTAAAAAGTTACAACTATTTGTCAAACGGTATGTTAAAATCCAAAAAAAATCAGATATCAAACCAATCAAAATTATTTTAGTATACAATCATTATCATATATGAACAAATGAAACAGTCAAATTTCATAACTCAAGCTGTACTCACATTTGAGATATCTTGGGCAACAAAATACCCCAAAAAAGCCAAAATTTGCCTTTTTTCTACTCAGACTGCCAGTTTTCAGTACATACCTTGATGTTTTGTATTTTTTTCAGTCATTTTGCTTGTATAAATGACCAGATATAGCTATTATCTTATAATTCTGTGTTTTTCATTTTGGGGGTTTAACCTCCTTTAATTCGAGTAATATAGACTAACTTTTAAAAATTTTGACAGTCTAAAAACAGAAACATACCGCGCTGAATGCCCAGCAGGATCTACAGCATCCCTGAAAAAGAAACCAGCATAATTTAGATTCGCATTGTTTATTATTCTGCTAATAAATGTGTCTGTCTTTCGTTTTCACTGGCCTTCATCTATCTGTTAATAAATAGATCTGTCTGTCTGTCTGTCTGTCTGTCTATCTATCTATCTATCTATCTATCTATCTATCTATCTACCTATCTATCTACCTGTCTATCTATCTATCTATCTATCCATCTATCTATCTACCTGTCTGTCTATCTATCTATCTATCTATCTATCTATCTATCTATCTATCTATCTATCTATCTATCTATCTACCTATCTGTCTGTCTTCTTCAATGTTTATCTGACAGTATCTACAAGTGATATTTGGCACGAAACTTTGTAACCATACTTGACACTCTTGTCTGTGAAATACCCTTACTAGTGTCTGACTGTCTGTCTGCGTGTGTCTGTCTGACTGTCTGTGTGTCGTGTTTTCAGACCAAAGTAAAACACGTTTTTCCTGACCTGATTTTTCACATTGGTAACATAACCTTTTGTTCTCCAGTTGACGTCTAGTTCTAGTGGTGGCCCTCCGAGAAAAGTTTCATGTATATCATAATGGGCCAAAAACGAAGACATATCCAAATATCTGGGAGTCATGAGAAGTTCTTCGCAAATTGAGATTTCATCATCATCATGTGCCGCCTGCACATCGTCCTCTGTCTCTTTTGACGGTGCACTCTGATACTCTCTTTCACTGGGTTTTAATGGACTTAAGAAGGCCAGTCGTTCTTCGGTTGTCTGAGAAAATTGAGTTATAAAATATTGAAATAAAAAAGCAAGAAACCCGGGGCCTGTATAATGCAGAGAAATCGGTATGTTGCTGGCACTCGCAAGAAAATAAAGAAGTAGAAAAATAGACAACAGAAAGTTAATAGAGTGAGCAGCTTACCATCTACTTGAACCCAAGATTATCCAAAAGTCTCCACCGCCTTGCTGCGGAAGTGAATCTGGACTAACCACAATATTTCTTTCAAGTTTTTCAAGCATTTATTTGTTCTCTTCTCTTTCCATGAGATGCAGTACATTCTTCTATATATCCAAATTTAAACCTTCATTTAAAAGCTACATTCAACAACATGAGATAGATACTAATATCTAAACAACTAACTCTTAAATGCAGACTGAGATTCGTCACGTGCTATATTTATGTATATTCTTCATTATTGGATGATGTAGAAACATGGATTATGAACAAGTAATTGGAAGAAAGAATTGAGGCCTTTGAGATGCGAGTATATAGAAGAATAGGAAAGAGAAGACAACTAATAAAGAGATTTTAGAAATCCTAAGAATAAACAAAGAGAATTAATGAAGGAGATCAAAATTAGACAGTTAAAGTATTTTGACCATGTAAAAAAGACTTGACACACTTTTGAAGACCATAATAGAAGGAAGAGTTGAAGGCAAACGTGCAAGAGGAAAAGATAACATCAAGAGATGGACAAGAGAGAGTATGTCGGAGTGTACCATTAATACAAGAGACGGAAGACGTTGAAGATTTATTGTACCTGTCCTTCGTTGTGGAGATGGCAGGTGATGATGATGAGAATTTTAATAATTGTGTTTGTGTGTCTGTGTGTCTCGCGTGATGAATGCCACATGGTGATCGTTTTGCTGTTCATCGTTCTCTTATAAAAAAAAGGGGTAAAGGAACCCGTTACACGCCCATTGAGGCATATTGGGAATATGGTGTTAGGCCTATATTATCTTGACCGTCGGCACACTAGGGGTGATGTGGTCGGCATCTCTTATAAAGCCACATTTAATTCTCTAGAACAAGAGGTTACATTTGGCGGTCTGTCCCAAGTTTCTCCCATCGCCATACAAGACCATGCAGTAAACTTGCTGCTCATTGAGCCGATAGTCTTGGAGGACATGTTCTGCTGTTTAGTTGTCTTCCCCACATGGACACATGTCTATCTGCCCTTTTAGTAATTTGTGACCAGATGGTACGAGTATTTTGTGTCTGCTGTGGCGGATTCTTAGTCTGAAAATTATTACTTGATCTCTTTTTGGCGAGAAATAGTAGGCTTGCGTTATATGGCTTTTTAAAATTATAATCTTTTATCTCTTCACGTGTAGATCACGTGCCCTCTGTTCCAACTTTGCTGTCTGTATTTTCGTGATTCTATGAAATGTGTCAGTCAAAACTGAATTTGTTTAAAGATGTGTCTGATCTTCTGAATGAAGGATTCCAAAGCGCTATAATGTTTTAGGAAATGTCTAAGAAATGTTCGTGGATACTCAGGAATATCAATAATAATCGACTGTGTCGGAATTATTATAGTTAAATGACATACATTAATGCCCGCCAGTGGACTTGCGGAACAGATGCGTCCCAAACACAGGCGCTAATATTGTCCTACTAAATGATGGCACTCAACAGCAACAACAACATTGTGTCCCGTTTTCCACGTTGAAAATCGAGGCCGCTGAACGTTTCCATAAACACTTCTCGCAGTGCGCAGGCCCAAAGTAATAGCTAAATAGTAGTACCAACACGATCCAAAGACATCATGTTATTGGAGTGCAGCCAATCCCAAGTTGAAGATTCTTGGTATTATCTACACTGTAGATCTAGGATTTTCCTGTGGCTTTTCTGCCATTCTGAAACGTGCTGAGTTGAAGTCATGAGCTCTAATTTCTCCAGCTTGGCTCGCATTTACAGGATCGTCACATCTGGTCCCTAGTTAGGAGTAAGAAGCACGTGGCATACTGTGCATTCCCCCCCATCCAAGGGGCTCTTAAACTATGCAGAGCTCAGATACTGCGCTCTGGATCTGGGCTCTACCAAGGAATTGGCATGTCCTGCGCAGAGCCACTTCTCAGCTCCCCTTGCCTATCACTGGGTCAGTAATGAGATCCTCCAGCATGCAGTCAACTAGGTCAAAGCCAAATAATCTGGGCCGTAAGTGACTTCTCCAAGCTTAGTGTGCAATGCTGGGTCCTCAACAAGTTTGTGGATGATGAGCAGTGCCCCCTGTGCCAGGGGAGGCAGACACTTGAACACGTGCTCTCAACCTATAAGGTGGCATTAGGGCAAGGACGATACACTTGGCGCCATAACAAAGTGCTAAATGAGCTTGCTGCGACAATAGATCAGGCAAGAATGAAAGCGAATAGCAAAGTCCGGCCAGACACCACAAACACATACTTTCTGAGGGCAGGAAAGTCAGCACACCCCAAACCGAGTAAACCTGGTAGCAGTTTACCATCTCTTCTTGACTGTGCAAACGACTGGGAGATGGCGGTAGACCTACCTGGACGGGGGGCATATCCAGAGAGTATCAGAAAATCGCGGAGACGGCCGGATATAGTGCTTCATTCTTCAGCAACGCTTCAGGTCATACTGATTGAACTGACCGTGCCATTTGAATCCAGATTAGACGAGCAACATTCATTCAAAGCGGCCAAGTATAGCGATCTAGCCGCGGATCTGAGACACGATGGATTCAGTGCAAGGGTCATGGCGGTTGAAGTGGGCGCAAGAGGGCTTGTGGCTGCATCAATGTATGATTTATTGAAACTGTTGGGGTTGAAGGGACAGTCTAGAACAAGGGCACTGAAGAGGTTTAGCGAAACTGCCGAAAAGGCATCAGGCTGGCTGTGGAACAACCGTAGTGGGCAATGGAGATCGTGACGGTAAACGCTGCGGTACAGAAAACACCAAAATATTTCTAAGTCCACAGCGCTGAGTTTATATGGTGTACTAGTGAGGGGGCTGCGACTCTGGGGCAACAGGCGATGTATACTATAGGGAGTGTGTCAGGTACAGAATTTCAGTGGCGTGCGGCGCGCAGTGGCTAAGGTTCGTCGGCTGCGCGCTCGTGTCTCAGTGTGTGTCCTTAGTTGTGAAGGGCGACGGAACGAACGGAATAATTTGTCTTTTCTTTGTTACTTTCACAATTGCCCCCACGGCTGGCGTTGTGGATTAAAAGTTGCTACCGTAAGTGAAATGGGTTCATTTTCGATACAAGACAACAGGAAGCTGAGACGCTTGGGAGTCATGACCCAAGTGGGCCCGCCCCCCTTAGAGTGTAAAGGAGTAATCGGGCCGAAACACTTGTCAGATGGGGGGACTTCTTCTGATGATCAGATTGCTTCCTGTTGTATCGCTCTGTAAAGAGTTTCCTATCATAGTCAATGAGGGTGTAATTAGTCTCACAGACAGAGGTTCACTTCCCCATATGTATATTGTAGCATTGTGCGTAGCTGGTGGTCATATAAAGATGAATCCAGACATGTCTCCTTGAATCAACTTTCGGTAAAATATATAGTTTTAGTTTTCCACCGTTCTGATGATTTGATTACTGGAATCAGATCGTGTGGCAGAGGTCAAAGTTACATATAGGATGGACTTATCTGAAACTCCAGATACTCTGAAACCTTATAAAAGACATGATTTTATCAAAGTAGATTTTTTAGAGAGCTCATTGTTTTTAAAGTAGATCTCTACAGTGACTGGGTTGCCTATCAATGTGTTAGAGTTTTGGAAAAGTAGGATTGGAGAAGAAGTGATGATATAAATGAAAATTAAACAGAAAGTTCTGAAATACATTTTAAAAATCATTACTGAAAACTAAACTATAATAGGGAACCAGCAACAGGGCGATAACTGTGTGACATGGAGCTCCACAGCCAAAATCTCATGCGGAGATGACGCTTGGTCTGATCTTCCTCTTCGTCTTCTTCCTACACTTTCAGACGTCATCTTGAATACGTTTAATAAATACAGTGGTCAGATTGAAGATGTTGGCATCTACATAAAGTTTATCCAGGAACGGTTCATGTGACGGCAGTATGCCTTTTTTATTCCTCATATGTTGAGAACGGGAACTTTCAGAGCAGATGTTGAGCAGCCATTTTAACAGTGCTACAGTTACACTCATCGTTAATTCCTATCTCTTGCTTGTTGAATAAGTGGTACTTCAATCTAATGTGTACTGTGCAGAGTCTGAAGATTACCAGTTGTTCACTTCTGTTAAGCTGATAATATGCAACATTTTTATCTTGACCCGGAAACTCTGCCTCTCACCTGTCCCTGCATCATCTGCTCCTGGTAATGCGCTTCCCGTCTTGGAAAGTTAAGCAGGTGTCAGGTTGAGGTAGTGTCCACCTTCCTTTGTCAATCTGTCAGCCTCTTCATTGCCATAGATGTTGTAATGTGATCCAATGTATCACAACTCATTTGAATCGCTGACAAAGTTCATAGAGAATTGCTCTTATGGCATTTAGGCCTACATTATTTTGGCTCACCAGCTCTGCGTAGTTAATAGACTTCAGTGCTGTACAAAATAAAACCAAGACAAGAATTAATTAATGTGTGCTGAAACTCAACATTTGGCTCATTATTTTACTTCGTCCTCCACATTTAGGACGGCAGTTCGTTAGTACTGCAGACACTGAGCCAATAAATAACGAGAAATGAGTACAAATACCCACCCAATCCGAAAAATGGTTAATGTCCTTCCAGTATGTTGTTAGGCCGTTGTGAAATTGCAAATTGTGATTTTCAATGGTTTTAACATTGTCACAGAAAGCAGTAAACCTCTCACGCTCTTCACTATCAGACTTATAGTTTCGATCTATGAATAAAATGGAAAGAAAGAAATTATGTCTGTTCCGTTTCTTTAGTAATGTTATGTGTATTTACGTACATTCGTTAATATTGTAGTTTGATTATAACACGTGTTACTTTGTTGTTTTAATTATAGCACATGTTACTTTGTTGGATTTGATTTTTTTTTTAATTTTAACATTGATTCATTCAATTCTCTTTGGCTCCAATAAATTGTCATTTAACCCGTCTGTCTGCCAGTTTTGCCGTATCCTTCTCTCTTCTCGCTATCTCTCTTCTCGCTATCTCTCTTCTCGCTATGTGTTTCGCGTTCACTCGCTCTCTCCATGTGTATTCTTCATCTTTCACATCCGCTTGTCTCTGCTCTGTGATTTCCCCATCTTCCTATCGCCCGTGAATTCCATCTCGGAACATTACTGAACCTCATTACTACTATATACGTAGGATAGGGTAGAATTTTTACACCGCAGTTTACCTCCTTGCGACAAGCCATTAATGCGAACTGGCAGAAGTGGTATCTGTAGCAATTAGTTTGACATAATGAGGTGTGCAGCGTAGCGATACGTGAATACTTTGAGGAACTAAATATAGTGGTATTTTGTTGTCATGTGGAGTATTTGAAAGAGAAGGTGTGTTAAGATTATAATGGGTTTCTTATGAAATTGTGTGACAGTCTGCCGAGTCAGCATATGTGAATTGAGTGGTAATCTGCAGTTTCTCGTTAAATAATGTTTTGACATGTTATAGTCTGAAGACAATGGATTTCATGGAGATTAATATCAAGTAGCTGAATGCAAAGGAGGCTTTCAATAACATGAAAAGCATTTTGTGCAACAAATCTTTGTCGATGGAAGTAAGAAAGAGAGTTTTCAGGGTTATACTGAGCCAGTTTTGACATTTGGAAGTGAGACATGGACAATTAACAAACCAACGAGAAAATCCAGATCCCAAAGAGATGTGCTTTTATGGGCGATATTAAGGGTATCATTGACACGTAGAACGAGAGTTATGAGGATGTCCTTGTTACCGTAGTTTTTATAGAGTTTGTTTAGATTTTCATTGTAGGCTTCGGTTAGCATTATAACTTCTGTAACAAATATATTTCTGCCGTAAGTTCTGGCTTGAGGCTTGTTTATCATTAAAATACATTTGCTCTGGTCATGTGATATTTATTCTTGGTGTAGAGCGAAATCATGCGAAGATGTAAACAACGAATGCATGGGCCAACATGATTAATATTCAACAGAGCATTTCACTTGACAAAACTCCGCTGAGTTGAGAGTCCACAGGTTACGTTTATTCACAGCATACAAATCCGATTTAAGACAGTTCATGATCAATCAAGCAATTACATCAAATAAAACGTCTCCTGAGTTTACCTCATTGAAGTCGTCCTACCGTCAGATTATTTACACGTGATTCCATCATCCGGTAACGAATAATCCGACTTATGCGATCAATATGAATTCTGGATATTCATTCATAAGAACTTGCTCCCTATACATTATATTCAATTTGAAGTATATTCCACTTCATTAAATGAGACGTAAAATCGTATCAAATAATAAAGGGCAGACCCTAGTGCCATATAATGAGTTCCTTTATATCATCATCATCATCATGGGAGACTTCCAACAAAACGCGTCCGTCAAGGACCATGGTCACTACAAAAAGGGTACAATTACAAGGTCGTCACGCCGTAGCTTATTTACGTGACACGTCATCCTAAAACTAGGCAACCTTTACTCTTTGCGTTCAAAACCAAGAACCGCGAAAACATAATATAAATTAATAGCGTCTTAAAATCCCAAAATGCGCAACTTCAAATATAGAGCTCACTACTCTAATAGCTACACTCTTAAATCCTCTCGTAACATTCCCCTGGTCGACGAGGTTAAAAAAAATATATCCCATAGATTTTTTTCTAATAATTATCTTTAAGAAAAAGTAAAAATTTACGAGATTCTCGACCCACGTGTCACGTAATATCGTCAAAGGGTGTAGTCAACTTGAGTTCATGTCAACAACTACAATTAAAAAAATGTCAAGTTAAGAAATAACGATGTCAACCGTCAGAGTGTCGACTAATAGATAAATAATTATGTCTCTAACTACAATAATATCTTAAGATTGAGAAATAACCATCAATATTAATGAATATTATAATCTAAACTAATAAACTATAAGATTAACTAACTGTAGTGTGTGAAAGGTATTATAGAACATTGTGTTGTTCGTCCATCACGGGTGATGAAGACCACTCTGTTCATCCAATTATTTAGGAATATGTTAGGTTAGTCTATGGGTACGAAGGTGACTGATGAGCCTGATGCAGGCCTGGAAAGATCTCGGACAGTGTGGGCAGGGAATGTTTGCTTCATGTGAAGGTTTTATTTCACGGTCCTTTCTAGCTTGTCTCCGCTGTTCCGCTGCTGCTCTTCTGGATGATTCGCATGCCACCGCACCTTTACGAAGAGATGTGCGCCAAGCAGTTCGGTCTTGCGCAGCAGTTTCCCATGTGTCTGGGTTTATGTCAAAGGTTTTCAATGACGTCTTTAACGTGTCTTTGAAGCGCTTCTTTTGGCCACCATGGGAGCGTTTACCCTTCTGCATCTCACCATAAAAGAGTATCTTTGGCAGTCGATGGTCTGGCATGTGGACTACATGACCTGCCCAACAAATCTGTGACTGCATCAGAATAGTATCAATACTAGGGATACCAGCTCTGTCAAGAACGGCGGTATCCGGGATCTTGTCTTGCCATTTGATGTTTATTATCTTCCTGAGACAGACTGTATGGAAGTGGTTTAGCTTCTTTACGTGGCGCCTGTATACAGTCCATGTTTCACATGCATATAGCAGCACTGGAAGCACCGCAGCTCTGTACACCTTCAGCTTTGTCTGTAGACTAATGCCACTTCGATGCCAGACGTTGGTGTATAGTCTGCCAAATGTAGTATATAAGTATATACATAAGTATAGCTTCACAGCTAAAGAAAGCAAGAAATTACAACAAAAAATTAAGAAAAGATAAGAATGTATGAAAAGAAAGTAATAGTAAGTTAATGGAATAGAGTAACATCTGTGTGCGTAAAGAAAGAATATGTAAGTAGATGTGATTAAATTAATCTATCATTATTAAAGTGTAATATCTTCAATTATTTATATTATTAATAATATGCTAATGTAAGTTTATTCATGCACATAATAAACTAAAGATAAATTAAAATTACCATGTTATCTAAGTGTGTGATACTGTACGTATAAATGTTATTTCTGTTCAGTTTATTTCATTACTATAAGTCCTTGAAATCATCAGTGTCTATTACAAGGAATACACTGTCCTTATTTTGAACTGTTCCATAAATCGTAATTCGTGTAGTCATATTTCCACCTTGAAATTTGAATGAACAATGTTCTCCAATTAGACTTTTAATTGAATAATGTTTTAAGTCGCTTGTGTAAAGTGATTATTTGTAACGAAATGTCAACATTGTAGAACATATGTAGAAATTTATCCTTTGATCCATCATTTTAACTAGGAAACTGTCAATTCTTTGACTTCGAAAGTATTGCAAGAAATCATTTTCGTTTGTGACCGACTCGATGTGTTTGTTCATTATCCGTTGTGACATTGTGGTCTCTCGAATAGAATTCAGTAAGTTTCCGTTTCTCTTGAGTTCATTGACTTATTCTTTTCTGTCATTTAAAGATGAAGGTAGTCTTGAAAATGAGTCCGCCATAACATTTTTCGGAAACTTGACTCGTCCCAAATGTAATCTGGATCAGACAAAATTGACATCATACTTGAATGTACTAGTAGATTGTGCCAATGTCACCAGGGATACGAATTTGGATATCATACCAGGACGTGTGATGTCCCAGTAGACCTTGACATTTGAAATCGTAACTTCGTCATATTCCTCGATCTTGAAGTAGTTTCAACCGGAAAATTGGTTATGACGTAAACCAATATCGACGTAGAAATTGTCTGCATCTGACGACGAAGAGAAAACCTGGTAAAATCGGTTAACCTCAAAATAGGAGGTTTAACAAAATTTTCCTAACAATTTACTGAAAGTTGTATTGCAAGTAGCAGTCCACGTGCCATTCATAGGCATATCCTTCTTCAAAACTGACGACAAGACAATAGCTCATGCTGCATTGGCTGAACATGAGTAGAACAGTCAACAACATTACTGTCTAACATAGGCATGCGAACAATCAACGTGAAGACAAAATAGAAAGTGTCATAATAGACAAGACAACAAAATGTTGTATAAAAGAAAAGTTCACACTAATCAACCTGAGTAAGAATAGATGAATAGGAAAGAAAAGGAATGATGACTGAATATGCTGAGTCATCAAAGACATGAGATAACACCAAGTATCAAAAGCTAATATCTGCGCGAAGCAGAATTAGGTACCATCTGCAAATGGAGAGAATGGTGATGAAAACATACACCATTGTCCCGCGACAACCATACGAGCATTGCTGTTGTTACAGAAGGTAACCAACACCTCACTGTTCTGACCATTGAATGATGGCAGTAGGTGAACAAACTTCACGTTTGCCGTTTACTGAAAAAAATTACCAAGTTCCTGCCATGTAGTACCTTGTGGCAGATTATGTAGTAGAACAGTGCGAGAATATGCACATTTTCCTATATAAGTAGTACTGTTCTCACGAACATGTGAACAAGTGAAATGTGTACCTTTAGTTTTATCATGAACATTGACATTTTCTCTTCTCATATAAGAATAATCTTTATTATGTGAGGTATCATACTGATGGAACTTATTCTGATACCCGTCCGTATGTAAAACAGTAGGTTTAACGCATGTCGTTGACTCCTGTTTGTTAGGCAAAGTGAAAACTTTGCTAACAGGTTGATTTGTTTTAATTTTATTATTCAGGTTCATGTTAACCTTAACAGTGTTTCTCTTTTTAATAAAGTCATGTTTGCTGTTGACCACCTCAACAGTTTTCTTGAGATCAGTTTCACTCTGATCATGTCGCCAAGATTTATTCATTGAATTGGCAGTATTCTGTCGAGGGAAGGTGTACTTGCCTCGAAATGATTTACTAATCTTCCCTGGGTGTGTATATATTTTAGTATCACCCTTAGCACCTGAGGCATGTCGTACAATAGGTCTATCATACCTGTTTTTGGACAATATCTTGTCCAATACCACATCCAGCAGAACATCAACCTTTTTTGTTAACTTAGTAATCTCACACTTTAGCTGTGAGATTTCCTCACCTTGCTTGACCTGTATTTGTTTTAGTTCAATATTTTCACTTACTTCACTCTGCAGTAATGATTTTGATGTATCCAATTGGTCCTCATACTTACTTTCGTGGTGAACATGTGAATGTTCATCGTCATGAGTTACCATCTCTTCGTTCTGAGTTCATCTCAACTGGATTAATTCCAACCTCAAGTCCCCACGCTGAGCAGCATGAGACTGAGTCTCTATATGTACTCTCTTTTCTATGTTTTTTTCTATCTGTGCTCTCCTCTGTCGTGCTATTTTCTTTAATATTTTCTTTTGTTCTACCAACATATATGGCTGTAGTAGTGCAACTTGAGCATTAAGACCCAGAATGTGGGCAGCCTGTGCCTGAATTCGTGTTGACAAAGATTCTTTGGCTTTGAAAAAATTTTCTTTAATACCAGCAACCTTATTATCAAACTCATTACTGTTGCTGGTAAGTTTACTCTTATATGTTGCAATGCTATCTTGTAGTTCTTGAACCTTAGAGTTCAAATCGCTATTATTCATCAAAGCCGTTACTAATGACTCCTTAGCATTCGTCAGTTCTAACTGTAAGGACTTGAGGTTTGAATTATCAGCCTCGATCTGTAGATTTAATGTATTAATTTTTTCGTGTAAATTTTTAATTAACATCTCCTTGTCTTCAAGGATCTCAGATAACTCATTATTCCGACTAAGAAGAAATTCACACAATGTATTATTATCAGCAGGAAATTCTTCCATTATATTATTCTTATTAACTAACATACTCCCATTTGCCCCTTCGAATATCTCAACCTTTGTCTTAATGTCCCTATGTAGACAGAACTGTGAATATTGATCCATGTTATAATAAATGGATCCCAACTGGATATGATCGGTCAGTATCAATTCACATTGAATGGATTGGTCTGTATAACAATCTGCTCTTAAAGCAGTATCAATCTTATTATCTGCTATCAACAATGTCACCTTATTCTTTAATACAGCCTTTTCAAACTCCATTGCTGACAACTTCTTCTCATGCTCTACTTTCAACTGTTGCAGCTCACTAGTAAGGGCCTTCTCTTTACATAAGTGTTCCTCCTTTTTCCGACCATCATGTATCTTGTCATCAATTATAGCATGAGATATATTCTGTAATATATGATCATGTTTCATATTAATATGGCGATCCAAAAATATACGAAATGTCCCAAGCAGTAAATTCGCCAGATCCCTTGCCATTATTAAATGAGGAACGGAATGAAACTTATCCTCAGCAAATAACCGTAGAGCTGATGACGCATGAACCAAAAAACGGTCCATCACATATTTTTCAAGTGCTGGGCCTTGCAATCCATTATAATCCCTACCTTCCTCAAATAAATACTCCAACACAGGCCTCATATCATCTGGGTTCATATCAAAATCCATAGTGTTAAGGAACTTTTCCTTCTGGCTCCAGGGTTGAATGATGTCTAGGGAAATTATCATAATGTTCCAAGTGTTTAGTCAGCAAAACTCTGGCCACAGTTTATAGATTGATACTCGAATACTTTCTTCGTATCCCAATCCTTTCAACAGACTAATTGTCATTAAATATTAACTGTTTGTTCCTCTACAAATATCAAGCTTCCAACTGAAATAAGTTTATCAACGACTTCTCTGTTTAAACGACTTACATTTATTTATCACAGGCACTTATATGAGCGACACATTGCTCTTCAAATACTTTGACATTTCATTTAACATTATCGATTCTTCTAATTCATCAAATATTTCTGCATCCGTCCATGCTTCTTTAAAATCCTTTAAGCTATCAAGACTCATCTATCTCTTAGTGCTTACATAGCATAATTACTGTTTTCTTCACATATAATTCTTTTCAGGAATTCCACTGGACATATTTTGTCTTCCTTCCTTTTCCACAATGCTTTAATTCAGTGCCTTCCTGCACCTTTTTCTACTAGTCGGCAATTAAGCATATTTGCTTTGGGCGTCCATGTCCTTGTATGACGGTTACGATACCCTTTTGACTGTTAAATGTCACTGGTGGCTATACTAGCCAAAACTCTTACCCGAATCTCCGAACTTCTGATGAGATGGGTTTCTTCCAAATCGAATTGTAATGACACTAGATTTCTCCTTGAAATCTAACCCTTGTGAACACTTTTGATATATGTTTAAATACACTGATATGAGTGGGCATTGCCACACGAGCCGACACCTTGGAATCCCGTCACTATGTCCTCTACGTCATTTTACGCTACTTCGTAGTCATGGATAGTGATCGTATTCATTTTGTGTTTGGTGAGTGTACAACATGGTGCAAAGCGATCTCTCTCCAACTCCCCTTTAACATAATCGCTATGCCCCATGATGCGCACTCAACACATAGTAACTATATATATGACTCCCTGAGTCAATCAAATAATAACAAATTCTTTACGTGCCTCTCATATTGCTTCCCCAAATACTCTAGAGTAACCATCTTGAAGTTACTACTCTCTCTATTTAATCAACAATATGTTCTAATCAACAATAGAACGTATTCAATTATTTATATGTGCTCAATGGCCAACGTAGTACTATTCCTAACCAAAAAAAATATACTACTTACTCTCTAATATGATCATCCTATTCACTTGAAGATATAACTTTGTAGTTATTTATCAATATATATATATATAATCATGCCTCAGTCATGATGAATAAACACTAGTGACTTGGGCCACTACTGCAAATTGTTGCAATCATCAAGTCTCCTTTTTTTTCAAAAATTAATCAAAGTATATTTTATTATATTAATTAATTTATACTATATCTATTATATTATCAGATTAAACATCAATAAATACAAGACAAACTATAACTAAAATTGTACAAGACATTAACTCATCACAATTGACAATTGCAAACATTAAAAAATGATTACATGAACGAAATAAGAATCGGAAGTACTTCAGAAAGGTCAAGGTGAACCAAATGTATGTTAATACACATATATACATAAAACGATGACGTCACGGGACTCTATAACGGACATATATTAACAATTATGAAAATAATGATAGAAAGATGGAGAAAAGACATAATAGTTACAAACGAATTACAGAAATGAATAAAAATGAAACTTAGTACAGGAAAAATACACCAGAAATCACAATCACTGTACACCTAACATCTAATATCGAATCTTTGCAATTACAAGCAGAACGAGTCCCAGTTAATATTTTAGGGGGTCTCTTGTATCCAATTGCAAATATTCGATAACCCTAAGATACAATCAAAACTGTTGCGGTCAGTCAAAACGACATAACAGCAGTTTTGATCCCCACCAACCAAAACCCGCTAAAACACATATACACATACGAATATATATAAATACATGAAACATGCATGAATCAGATATAAGTATTTAAATAAATAACACGGTATTTAATCAGTTTTACTAATAACAGTTCACAAGAAACAAGGGACGTTTCGGGTTTTACCCTTCGTCAGCCACAAACAGGTGACAAAAACAAAAATTACATAAAGGTACTACAAAACTATACGATGATGAGAAATATACAACAAATGGGCGATACAAGCAGATGGAAAAAGTAAACAACAACAGTGATGAGAGAAACAAAGAACATTAATAATACAAGAAAACCGTAAAATCTAAAAGAAATACTGAAACATGAAAGTAAATAATCAACGAAACGAAAAAAAAGAAGAATAAACAAAACTGTGGAACTAGTAAAAGTTAGCTTAGCTCGATCCAAAGAATCTGTGGAAGAAAGCGGTAGTCTCTTGTCACAGAAATCACAAGGAAGTGACGTATGATAGCGACAAAACAAGAGATATAAAAAGATACGAAACGAACCAAAACAAAAACATAAGAAGATAGATCTAAAAGACAACGAATAAAGAATGAAAAAGAGAAAAGCTACCAGAATTTATGCAAAATGATGTTGTATATTCAAACCATCAGGAGCTAAAATGCCCATTTTAAAAATAAGGCGATTCTCCAACGAAAAGCGAGTCTTGTCATTACCGGCACATGAACGGAGGACAGTGACATGTATATCGGAATTACCTGAATGGTCAGGCCTATTGAAATGAAGGGCCACCGGTAAATGTTTGTCATGATAGATGTCATTCAAGTGCTCACGAAACCTGTCTGCCAAACGCCTACCAGTTTCACCAATATAGGTCATGCCACACCTCTTGCAGATGATAGCATAAATCAGGTTTCTGGATTCGCACGTAAAAGACTCTCTAATGATAAATTTTCCTTTTGGAAAAGTGACTGTCTGAGTTTGGAGTACAAACGGACAGGTCTTGCATATCCGGCGTTGGCACGGTTTAGTACCAAAGTAAGATGGGCTAGAATGTCGCAAGCGACTGTGTACAAGAATATCCCTAAAATTCCTATCCCTACGATAAGCTACCAAAGGTGTATCACGAAACAACTCTTTGGTATCAGGATCAGAGTTGAGAATAGGCAGATGTCGAAACAGAATTCTCTTTACCGCCAGACAGTGAGGATGGAAAGTTAGAACCAGTTTGAGTCTGTCAGATTGGACAGAAGGTTTAGTAGTGAGTGCCGTCTGACGAGCGACGCGTGTGATACGATTAAGGGCATCAGATAAAACATGTTCTGGATAAAGACGTCGGCGGAAGAACTCAAGCATCTCTTGAGCTCGCTGATGAAAATCATCGTCATCGTGACATAACCGACGCAAGCGAAGAAGTTGAGAAAAGGGAATGGAATTTTTACAACTAAGAGGATGCGATGAAGTATAAAGAAGGAAACCATGAGAGTCAGTAGCCTTATAATAGACAGACGTTTTAAGACAAGTAGGGCTAATAGTCACAGTGATGTCAAGGAAGTTCACTGAGGTCGTAGAAATTTCAGAAGTGAATTTGATGGCAGGATTGAAATTACCAACATAGTCAATAAATCGACGGAGGTCTACTTCAGACATGTCAGTAATGCCAATACCATCATCAATGTAGCGGCGGTAAAACTCGGGTATTGGCCCATCATAATTTTGAAAGACCAAATATTCAAAGTGGCCCATAAACAGGCAAGCGTAACTAGGGCCCATCTAAGTACCCATAGCGACGACACTGATTTGGTTGAAGAATTGGCCATTAAACTCAAAAGAGTTGAGAATAAGAACCAACTCAGCAAGGCGAAGAAGCGGACCTGTACTTATAGTAAGATCAGTACGCTGGTCGAGAAAAAATTGTAGTGCTTTCGTCAACGGTACGGCTAGGTCTTTCTTGAAACTGGTATCTTAGGATTGAAAGTACTGATTCTGTTCTGAATCCATTATTGATCTTGAAATGATGTTCGAAATGATTTCAAACGGCTTTGACTTCTGCGATTCCTCTTGCACATAAATCGATGACGTAGTGTTGCCCTTGGGTCGTTATGCGTAGCGCGTCACAGTTTGTAGGTCACGTGAATGATTCACAATTATAAACATTTTGTCGCAATGTGAGAAATAACTGTCCTTTTTAAAATCCACCTGATATCGTTTTAGCCTCAATAAGAAAAAAAAATTTTCGATCCCCGCGATGGCCAACCACCTTTTGTTACCGTAGTTTTTATAGAGTTTGTTTAGGTTTTCATTGTAGGCTTCGGTTAGCATTATAACTTCGGTAACAAATATATTTCTGCCGTAAGTTCTGGCTTGAGGCTTGTTTATCATTAAAATACATTTGCTCTGGTCATGTGATATTTATTCTTGGTGTAGAGCGAAATCATGCGAAGATGTAAACAACGAATGCATGGGCCAACATGATTAATATTCAACAGAGCATTTCACTTGACAAAACTCCGCTGAGTTGAGTGTCCACAGGTTACATTTATTCACAGCATACAAATCCAATTTAAGACAGTTCATGATCAATCAAGCAATTACATCAAATAAAACGTCTCCTGAGTTTAGCTCATTGAAGTCGTCCTACCGTCAGATTATTTACACGTGATTCCATCATCCGGTAACGAATAATCCGACTTAGGCGATCAATATGAATTCTGGATATTCATTCATAAGAACTTGCTCCCTATACATTATATTCAATTTGAAGTATATTCCACTTCCTTAAATGAGACGTAAAATCGTATCCAATAATAAAGGGCAGACACTAGTGCCATATAATGAGTTCCTTTATATCATCATCATCATCATGGGAGACTTCCAACAAAACGCGTCCGTCAAGGACCACGGTCACTACAAAAAGGGTACAATTACAAGGTCGTCACGTCGTAGCTTATTTACGTGACACGTCATCCTAAAACTAGGCAACCTTTACTCTTTGCGTTCAAAACCAAGAACCGCGAAAACATAATATAAATTAATAGCGTCTTAAGAAACCAAAATTAATATGAAACAAATATAAAGGTATGTTATAAGGCACTCGCAGGAAATAAAGAAGTAGAACACTAGACAACAGAAAAACAACAGACATGAGTGGCTTACCCAGGATTTTAACCCCGGACCTTCCGTGCGACAACACTGTCCTCCCTGCCATCTACGCATCCCCAAAAAAGGATGTTTCAATGGCAGGTCATCAGTGCGAACCTCTATACATAACACCGAAAGTTTACCATGGGCAGTTCAGCCCATTAATGACGCACTCACTTCTGTTGTTCCCCTATATATCAGTATCGGTCAGTCCAACAAGACAAAGACCTTAATACTGTGTCCAGTATGATAGTAGACTTAGAACAGTAAGAACAAGACAGAGGGTAGGTTTGGTATTGTATAAACATTTTTATTACACATAAGGAAGGGAAACCACGAGGCCTGTAAACAGTAAATTACCGGTAATATGAAACAAATATAAAGGTATGTTATAAGGCACTTGCAGGAAATAAAGAAGTAGAACACTAGACAACAGAAAAACAACCCAAAATGCGCAACTTTAAATATAGAGCTCACTACTCTAATAGCTACAATCTTAAATCCTCTCGTAACAGTCCTGAAAGAAAACCATCGGTATAGGAAGCTCACTACATGTATTTGAAGGACGCTATCCACATTCTTTTGGCACGTTATCAGACATAGAATAGTGACTACATTATGGCAACAGGACGGATTGAAAGGACTAAAAGATAGAGAATGGTATAGAGAAAAGATGTCCAAGAGTTTGACATCGTGGCACGGAAAGACGTCAATAACAGAGTTGATAAACAGAGCTGGAGACAGATGGTAGTGGAAAGACGTCAATAACAGAGTTGTTAAACAGCTAGAGACAGAAGATAGTGGAAAGACGTCAATAACAGAGTTGATAAACAGAGCTGGAGACATGGTAGTGGAAAGACATCAATAACAGAGTTGTTAAACAGAGCTGGAGACAGATGGTAGTGGAAAGACGTCAATAACAGAGTTGTTAAACAGAGCTGGAGACAGATGGTAGTGGAAAGACGTCAATAACAGAGTTGTTAAACAGGGCTGGAGACAGAAGGTAGTGGAAAAAAATGGTTCCCATTGTCCGTTGGCACTGTACTTGAAGAAGACGAAAAAAAAAACAAATACACGTTTACAACATAAGAAACCTCCTCTCAGTTCCCAGCAAAATACTAGGCAGGATAATCATCCAGAGAATTTCAAAAGCAGTTGACCATAAACTGAGGAAAGAACAAGCGGGCTTCAGAAAGAACAGAAGATGTGCAGATCATATATTTGCCCTCAGGAACATTATAGAGCAGTGCTCAGAATGGCAGAGACAGCTGTACATTAACTTTGTTGATTTTGAAAAGGCTTTCGACAGCATACACAGGGACAGCCTATGGAAAATTCTGAGGGCTTATGGAATTCCCAGCCGCATTGTTTCCATTATAAAAAGCCTCTATTCTAACTTTACGTGCAGTGTTGGATCGAGTAATGTAACTTTCGAAGTGAAAACAGGAGTACGACAGGGATGCCCCTTATCAACAACATTATTTTTGACAGTCATAGATTGGGTGATGCGCCAGACAACAGAGGGCAGTCCAAGAGGAATTAGATGGACAACGTTTTCTACACTGGAAGATTTGGAATATGCAGATGACATTGCACTGCTCGCGCATTCACACCAACACATTCAAGACAAAACTGATAGACTGAATAAGTATGGCCAGCAGGTTGGCCTGAACATCAATCTGAAGAAGACAGAGGTCATGACACTAAATGTGGGCAATCCTGAGCCAATAACAGTAAGGAACCAGAAGTTAGAACAGACAGACACATTTACTTACCTAGGAAGCATAGTAACACCTGACGGCGGAACAAGCAAGGACATTAACAACAGAATGAATAAAGCGAGAACAGCCTTTGCTATTCTCAACAACATTTGGAAGTCTTCCCAGTACAGCACAAACACCAAATTAAGACTGTATGAGAGCTGCGTACTTTCTGTGCTTCTCTATGGTGCGGAATGTTGGAGAGTAACAGAGAAGGAAATGTCGAAACTGTCCTCCTTCCACACAATCTGCCTAAGGAAAATTCTCCGAATCTTTTGGCCAAACACCATCAGCAACCAAGAACTACTTATTCGGAGTAACCAGGAGGACATGCACACCATCATAGCTGGCAGACGCTGGAGTTGGGTTGGCCATGTCCTCAGAAGGGACCCTGATACCATCGCAAGAACAGCTATGCTATGGACCCCCGAGGGAAAGCGAAAGAGAGGCCGACCAAAAACAACTTGGCGGAGAACTGTGGAGGCTGAGATGCAAAGAATGAACCACAGTTGGGGCACTGTGCGAAGGATGGCCGCCGACCGAGCAAAGTGGAATCAATTTGTTGCTGCCCTACAAGACGCCACCAGGCGTGATGGCCGCTGACTGCTTTGACGGTTGGCGGTTATGGATCAAAGAAGAAGAAGAAGAGAACATAAGAAAACTCAAACTAAACCTGACTGCACATAGTCCTCCGTGATCGTTTTTCCACTGTTGTTTTTAATCTTACTTACTTACTGACTTAGTCTTTCCCCCTCTACCGTGAGGTGTAGAGATTTGGAAGAGAGAGCGCCAGACTATCCTATTGGCTGTCTTCCTCCTGGCCTGGTTCCATTCTAGTCCTCAGTCTTTCAAAGATTGTCTAATGTTATCCTCCCAGCGGACTCTGGGTCGTCCTGGGGGTCTGGATCCCTGGCTCTTTGTTTCCCATGCTTGTCGTGGTAGCCGATCTTCTCCCATTCTGCAGACATGACCAAACCATCTTAGTTGGGACTGTTCTACTTGGGTCTGCAGGGGGTGAGATTTTAGGCCTTGACATATCGTCTGGATGCGGACCATGTCTCTTCTTGTTACTTCAACCACCTTCCTCAGATACCTCATTTCTGAGGTTTGGATCTGGCTTTTCTGGGTTGTAGTCATTGCCCATGACTCGCATCCATATGTCAAGACTGGGACATAGGTGGAGCGGTATACAGCCATCTTCGTTTTCTTACCAACCTCTCTCTTGCTGAGGAATCCTCGATTTATGGCCTGAAAAAGTCTTCCAGCTGCTGCTTTTCGAGTGGCCAACTCTTCTTTGATGCCTCCCTTTCGGTCTATAATAGCTCCGAGGTATTTAAAGTGGTCGACCTGCTCCAGGACCTGTTCTCCCAACTTAATCTGATGTTTTCTTTCTTCTCGTGATATCACCATGGATTTTGTTTTAGAGCTGCTTATGACCATCCCTCTCTTCTCCAGCTTTTCTTTCCAGACTTGCAGGTTGGATTGGAGATGTGCCTCTGATTTAGCAATCAGGGCAACATCATCAGCAAATGCCAGCTCTGAAATATAGACCTGTCTCATCTTCCAGTACCCCACTGAATACTTTCTTGTTCTCTCCTTACATGCCTTGATGACATCGTCCATGAAGAGTATGAAAAGATAAGGTGACAGGATATCACCTTGTCTTACACCACTGGTGGTCCTGAACTCTTCTGACTTATGGTTTGCTGTCCTCACATAATTTCTGCAAGACTTGTAGAAGCTCTGTATAGCATGACTCAGAGGTGCTGGAATGTTTCTCCTTGCCAAACAGTCCCAAAGTTTGCTCCAGGGGACCCTGTCAAACGCCTTTTCCAGATCTATGAAACAAAGATGGATCTCACTCTTATACTCAAGGGCCTTTTCACTCAGCTGTCTGAGTGTGAAGATTAGGTCTTGAGTACTTCGGTTTGCTCGGAATCCGCACTGGACCTCATCCAATTGTGGCTCAGCTTGGCGTCGGAGTCTCTGCTCTAGGATTCTAGAGTAGATTTTAAGGACACTGAGAAGGGATATGCCTCTATGGTTTCCACATTGTCGATTGTCATCCTTTTTGAAAATTGGTGTTATGATGGCAATCTCCCAATCCTTTGGTATGGTCTTGTTGCACCACGCTGCCTGTAGGACCCTTAAGAGTAAAATAGGTCGCCTAATGCTCCCATGTACTTAACCATTTCTGGTTTTATACCATCATGCCCTTCTGCTTTGCCCATCTTGATTTTCTCTAGTGCTGCCTTCAGCTTGTCCATCTTTATGTCATCTTCATCACCATTGGTTTCTTCTTCTGTGCTAGTGGTTATCATTTCTGATGCTTGACCTTGCTCACCATCAAGGAGTTCTGAGAAATATTCTTTCCATCTTTCCATTACTTCCTTCGGGGCAGTAAGCAATTTGCCTTGCTTGTCCTTTATAAATTTGAGAGGGCATTGTTTTTCCTTCCTCATGTTCTTTAGGGTCTTATAGAACAATTTCTGGTTTTCCTGTGCATCGTTTTCTAGCTTTTCTCCAAATTCTTCCCAGGACTTCTATTTTGCTGCTAGCACCATGTTCTTTGCTTCTGTTTTGAGCATCACATATTCTCTATTTGTCCTGCTGTGTTTTTAGCTCCTACGTATTTTTTCCATGTCATTTTCTTCTCTCTTATTTTCTCTTTGACTTCCTCTGTCCACCAAGGTGTCCTCTTTCTCTTATCCCCAAGTCGGACTTCACCACATGCTTCTGCAGCAGCTGTCTTTATGATGTCCTTGAATTTAATCCAGAGGGTTTCTAAGTCATCAGGTTGTTCTTCTGTGTTTCTCACCACTGTAGCAATAAGCCCCTGATATCTGGTCTTAATTTCTGGCTCTCTCAGCTTGTAGGTCTTAATGCTCATTTCTCCCGTTTGTTTACTTGGTTTCTTGCGTGATGTTGGGCAGTTCCTAGGCTGAGCAACTCTTTCAGTTGTTCTTTTGATTGTAAGCAGGTAGTTATCACTTCCAATCTCTGGCCCCCTCCATACTCTAGCATCCCGGACATATTTGAACGAGCTCCTTCTAACTATGGCATAGTCGATCACTGACTTCTCATTCTTTGTTGGCTCGCATCTAGTGTATGCATGTATGTGCTTATGGGGGAACTTTGTGTTTGTAATGATCAGATTCTGTTCACTGCAGAATCTAAGGAGTCGCTTTCCATTGTCATTGAGAGTATCTTCTCCATATCTTCCGATAACTCCATCCCATCTAGCATGGTCATTTCCAACTCTGGCATTTAAATTTCCGAGCATGATAATTTCATTTAGGCAGTCATCCACTGTCCTTTGAAACAGCTCGAAGAATTTCCCCTTGACCTCTGCTCTCTCATCCTTATTTGACCTATACACTATGACCAGGTTGACTATGGTTTCGCCTTCTTTTAGTTTTACAACCATAATGCGCTCCGAGACAAAGTTCTATCCCTTGATACTATCTTTTTGGTTTTTGGCCACAATGCAACCCACACCTCCTTTAGCTCTTTCAGATATAGGTACACCACTGTAGAGCAGCGTGTTGCCATACGACATACACTTATATTAATAATTCAGTAGTTGTAGTAGTCCCCTCAGTCATAATTGACTATTGGGAAGCACCCCTGAGGTGATAACTGACTATTGGGAAGCGCCCCTGAGGTGATAACTGACTATTGGGAAGCGCCCCTGAGGTGATAACTGACTATTGGGAAGCACCCCTGAGGTGATAACCCTAAGCTGCTAGTTTTACCTGTTGTTCCTGTCGGTGTGTTCTTTTTTTCTTCTGATTGTTGTGAGAGCTTATTTTCGCCTAGTCTGAAGTGGCATCATAGGGAGCATCGCCACTTGGTACGATTTGCAGCTTCATCCTCCCAGGTTGCTGAATTTATGTCCAGTGCCTTTATGTCTTACTTGCACACATTTCTGAGCCTCAGCTGCTGTCGTCCGACTGTTCTTTTGCCATCTACCAGTTGTCCATAGAAGATATCTTCAGGGATACAACCATTGTCCTTGTGGCGGACATATCCAGCCCGTGTAGTCTGTACTGTCTAAGCAGTGTATACATGCTTCGAATGCCAGCATGTGGCATCAAATCCACATTTGTCACTTTGTCCTTCCACAAAGTACCAAGTTTGATAGTAGTAGTAGCTGAAGAAAAAGAAGATGAAAAAGAAGAAGACAAAGAAGATAAACGAACGAACAAACTTTATTTTCAAAGGGCTGAGAATTTGGCTCGCATGCCCGTCTGACATTCTGCCCTTCCTTTCTCTCGTCTTTTATACTGATTTCATTTATTCTCACATGCATTTTACCCATCAATGTAAAGGAATTCAACGTTGTAAAGGTAAAATAAGAGCATACTCACATTCACAGTATCTAATTACATACATGAAATAAAATATGTTGAAAAGTACAAACTAAGTATCACCATGAAATAAAATATGTTGAAAAGTACAAACATCATCATTAAACCTACATTCGTTATTATATTATTTGTTCGCAAAAATAATCACATGGGGGGGGGGGGAAGAGATAATCAAAACTCATAAAATATTCGAAAAGTCTACAATTGTATGAATAGGGACTTAGGTTGTTATGTTTTAGATAATGTGAAAGATAGTTCCAAAGATGAGCAGCAGAGTAAGCTAAGCTTTTCTTGAATAAGTCAAGCCTAGGCTTGGGCACTTGTATTTTGTTAAGGCATTGACTGCGTCTTTCATTGTATTTGAACATTGGCCACATATGTTGGAGCATTCTGTGACAGGATTTTGTGAACAAATTTAGCTTTGTTGAACAGAAAGTGCTTTCTTAGAG